>VZTZ01007252.1:230680-288042 GCA_013400955.1 Drymodes brunneopygia | reverse complement strand
GGGGGGGGGGAAGGGGAAAGAATGTTCTAAAGAAATCTTGTTCTAATTCCTAGTTGTCATTGTTATTACTTGCTTTAAGTCTGTTAATAAATTTCTTTTTATATTCTTTAAAGTATAAACCTGCCTTGCCTACTATTGGTCCTTACCTCACAACAAAAATCAAGTAATTTTAGTGAATGTGCTAACGTTTAGCCAGAAAGCTACTACAACTAATATTTCTACCTAGTTTTCAATTCCCCAAACCTCTAAACCCACAATAGGGGGAGAACTGTTCAGCCTTTGTCCAGCAGCAACTATAAATCTCTGGACAAACGAGTCAATTGAATGTTTCGAACGTCTCCTCTTCAAAGCTATTTCAAGATAGATTTAGCAATCAATTGTAACAGAAATAGCAGGATCATCCTTAAGAACTTGAGAAGGCCCTCAAGTGATACCACTTGTCTGGTAAAAGAAACAAGTCGTCATCAAAAGGAAGATTTTCATGGATGTTAGTTCTAGACGTTTTTCTATTCCTGTCAGATTCAGACATCTGTTGGTAACATGCATTCACAGATCAACTCTAACAGAACACCACAGCTAAGAAATCTTACTCTTCCATTTACTCTTGTGATACCACACAAACTTTCAGAGACAACTTCAAGTTAGAGCATGTCCGGCAGAATTTAGCAGAGCTTAGCTAATCTGTGTTTGCTGAAATTATCACACAATGGAACAGTTCCATTGTGTGAAGGCTGCTCAGAACAGACTGCCTCAAACTCTGCCCTTTTATGTATTATTCACCTTCTTAAACAACGTTGTATGCAATGCTCAGGAACAGTAAGACATGTCAGTTGTCCTTCCAGGACACTTTTATGGTTCTTATGCTTAGATGAAATAGCACAAAGGACAGTCTCTTAGAGTGTTATTTTGATTGTGCTTTGACAGCTACTCGGCAGGACACAACTGATGATTTTTTGGGATTAAACACATACATGGGAAACTGCAGACCACAATGGATTCTTGCTAACGTATCTGTGTTTTGGGGGAACTACCAGAGTGCTTAAGTTCACCATAAATTCTGCCCCACAGGACATTCATGCAGGGAAATTCAAATTTGAGTACCAAGATTCTTTCTGGAGTTGGAAATATAGAGAGTTAGATTAATCTAACAGCTGAACTACTTTTTTTTTTCAGACTTTCTAAATCCACATGTGCACAGATAGCATGCAAGAACTTGTAACCTAAAGGTGAACATTTTGCAATGTGTTGGCTATCTAAGACTGTGGTGGGACATGATGATCTTAAAGGTCTTTTCCAAACTAAACAAGCCTATGATTCTGTGAATGCAGGCTTTCAGGCAAATTTATCACTGAACTTCTCTGGAGAGCACTTAAAACAATCATCAGTTTTAGGAAGACATGTTTGCATCCACCCTCTTCTAAACCAGATGCTGATTACCCAGAAATTAACTATCTGCTCTCTCATGCAGCAATACATTAGATGGGAACATACATGAATTCCAAGTAAAACTGGAAGCTGTGAGAATGACTTTTGGCCTAGTGAACTTTATGAAAAGGAAGCGCTGTATTTTCCAAGTGTTTAGTATTCAGTTTTTTACCGGCAGTGAATGAAGTCAGGAACAGGATTATGCTGGCTGAAAGATGCTGCATCAAGATTCATGCAAATTTCCACATTGTCTCCAGCCATAATTCGTACTGCAGCTTTATTTTCATCCTCAAATGTCTGCCTTTGCAAGGATGCACACAGAAGCAGCATGAAGTCATCTAGGAGAAAGCAGTGATTGCAAGGAAAAATTCAGTCATCAACATAGGTGTACGGAGAGTTGTGATGTATTATAATGTAGTTACCAGACTTTTCCCACACTTTGAACCTCCAAGACTGATTGGTTTTCAATGCATTTAACTCTGATTTGAAATTTATTAATGTTTTTACGTTTTTTACCTGTCCTTTTCTATGACTTTTATGGAGAAAGAAATGAGAAAAGGGGAAATATTCATACGTTTTTATACTGAATTATTTAATAAGAGATACAGGAAAAGCAGATGCAAAAATTACTGACTCTGTGAATTTTTTTACTACATTCAAAGCCATGCTTAGTGTTCAATCACCCAAAAAATCTGTCATCTTGCTACTGAAGTGTAAATATAAGGCTGGCTTCCAACTCCACTGTACAGGTGATTTAAGCAAATCACATAGAAACACTTTGTAACTGTGCTGAAATACTTACACACAAGGAAGACAGGGTTTGGTCTCACAATGAAGTCTGGAAAGTATAACCACTTTATGATGTTGGAGTTGAAGTTGGCATTTCCACTTCTCCATGGATAGTCTGTGTGACAAAAGCATGCAAAAATTCAATCAGTACTTCATGACAATTACTTAATCCTTATCTTCAGAATACTTACCAATTTTCCAGCATTTTTCTATAAAAGCAAGTAGCAGTTATTTTCCATAAAGGGTGTTCTTACCTTTACAAGGAGCAGGTGGGATGCCAATACAAAGGAAGTACTGGAATGTAATGATGCATGCTAGAAAACAGCAATATTTTGGCCAGATCTCTGCAATAGCTTTTCTCCTACGTCGATACAACACAGCAATTAGCCAGAAGGCATGAATCATTGCATAAAAATCCATCCTCTGACCAATTACATTCACTGATAGAAGAAAACAGGTCTGGAAACAAAGTAAAGAAACACAAACCACAAACAACTTTTACAACCTCATGGCTAGTCAATACAGCAATAATAAATAATTGTGGATCCTGACAGAATGCTTGCACATGGCTGTGTCTGACTGCAGGAACCCTGTGCAAACCAACATGCTCTAACAGCAACTTCCACCACTCCACCCTAACACCCAAATTTTTGATACCCTTCTCTCTACAGCAGGTTTCCACTATGTGATATCTAGAGATACAGAAAAGAAAGAGCCTTGTCACAATAGCTGATATGTGAAATGTTTAATTGTTGCCAAGCAAAGAACATATTATACAGCCTCATATTTTGATAGGATGTACAGGTGTGGAAAAAAAGAGGAACTATTAAGACTGGTAACAAAAATGTATCCTCATGTAGGAAATGGACAAGGTATTTAGACCTCACAGCTTCTATTGGGGATGGACAAATCCAGTCAATTCCTGCAAGACAGCTTTAGTTCATTATTCTAAAGGCTCTGCATTCCAGCATTTCTGTTCTCTGGCATCACCAAAAGCAGTCCCTTCATTCAGTACCAGTTCCTTCATTCAGTACCATGAAACATGCTTTGAAACTTAGTGACCACTTCATTTATTCAGTGCACTATGCTATTTTGGTTTTCTCTCTCCCCAGATTAAAATGAGCTTAAAATTATTTCCCAAAGGAAATAAGTTGCTGGATATTTTTTAATTTTCACTCATTCTTAGTCCTCAGATGGCTGTGAACAGTTTAGTCCATTGATCAAGGTGGTAGTAATGTTTAACAGATAGGTCAAGAGCATCATTATGATTAGATTTAGGCTGGGAGTTGCCTTCTTCAGATAGGCATAGAAAATTGTGAAAAACCACTATTTATGCAAAGAATTTTTGAAAGTACATTTCATGTGCACATGAACAAACAGACAAGGTAAGGGAACAGAGGTGGCTAACATGAATGATGACTAAGAAACCTCTAGATGTCAAACACAGCCCAAGCTATTAATGAAAAAAATAACACATTCAAAAGGTTTGGAATGATAATCTAAAGAAAAGTAACACATATTTACCTCCAAACCAAACTTGTAGAAGAAGTAGTTTATGAAATACTTGACACAGTTTACAAGTCCATCATCCAGATGTGCTCTTGTAATATCATGGAAAATGGTTTTAGTCACAGGTGTGGTGAGGTTATTTCGACATCTGTAGTATTCTTGATGACGGTAGATTGTAACTTCAAAAGCCAGAATAGCCAGCATCAGTAAGTTATTCTAGGGGAGACACAATCAGAATAATATTAAATGAAAGTCAAAACCACAAGAAGCTATAAAGTTTTCTGATAAGCACAAACGCATTAATACTCAAATTGATGTTATCACTGAGGACTTCTGCATGCCAGAATGCACTGGAACCTATTCCCAGCTACCATGATTGAAATAAATTAAGGTTCACACCAATTCTTGGATTTTGATGAATCATACAGACATCCAGAAGATACATATAGAGACATTAATTTAAAAATACTGTAATAAAAACTAGTTGTGGAAACGAAGGGAAGAAAAAAGGCATTGACCCACCCATGTGTCTTCTCCTATTTCATAGCTTCTCTTGAGGTATCATGTTTTGTTTTGCAGGAGATAGAAGATACAAACATACACAAAAGTCATCTGCAGAGGTGTAGCTGTTAAGCACTAACTTTCCAAAACAAGGATGTTGGTAGAGCAAATTTAACTGGGCACTCTTTTACATGAGCAGTCTATCTGTCAGTCTTAGGCACAGCTCCCTCTTCTCCCAAAGCCAGATTGAGTAGGATGCAGTCAAGGGTGGCTGTGAATTGATTTTTTATTTATCTCAGGAGGGAGATCTGCCCTCAGATCTTCAATAGAAGAGAGGTACTAGGTAACTCCAAAAGCTGGTTAAAAAGACCAACTCAGAGAAAGTCCCTCAAGGAAGTAATAACTGAAGCAGAAGTGGCAAACTTTAGATCTCTGTTATCTGAGAAATATTTCAGACAAGAATCTCCCGAAACAGGTGCCACTGGGATTTTTATGTTTTCTGACAATCTTAAACTGTGTATATAGAATTTTGGAGATTCTTTAAATTAATAAGAGATATGGTTTTCCCCAGGACTTGGCACATTTTCACTACAAGTGAAGTTTTTTAATCAAGACAGGAATAATAAAACATTGCTCACAGGCATCAACCAAAAGCAAGAAGAAAAACAAAGACATCCATTTACTAGTGTTTGAATGATTGATTCTCTTAGCTCATTATATTTTCTAAACTGTAGTTAAGGAATAAGCACTTAAAAAAATTAACTGCTTCTAGCACACACTGTCTTTCAGGGCAATTACTCCAATTAGACCCATCAGTCCTTAGGTACCTGAAAGCCATGTACCTCTTAATTACTTAGAGTTCTTAAATATCACATTTCTTAAAGAGCTTTTAACAGATGGTAGAGTCCAAAAGTGATACTTCAACATGAAAGAGTAACTTAATTGGTACTGAATCCCTTCTGGAAATGTTCTGTGTAACAGATGTGGCTTTCTGTTGCCTCTTTCCCTCTGTACTTCCCTATTATCAGTGATTTGCATTACAGTTTTTTGTGTGACAGATTATTTATTTCAAAGACAATGCTACTTTCATAAAAAATAAGAAAACATCTGAATACAGATAATTAAAGAAGTTACCCTTAAGTACACAAGAAGGGGATAAGACTTCCTTAATCCAACCCACTCTGCAGGATCAACTGGCCCACTGTAGAGCACTGAGGTTTTCAGTTCTTCTAAATCAACCTTAGTTTCATTCTCTCCTGGCTAAAAAAGAAAATGCAACAGTTATAAACCATGACTTTAAAGACTGCTTGGGAATCAACAGTAACACATCAGGTAAACTTATTTTTGTACTTGATATGCTTCCTTTTGCTCTCTTTCACTGAAGAAGACAGCAGTCAAATCTTTTCAATATGCATTTGTACTCACCAATGTACAGTTACTGGAAAAAGTCTTGGGATCAATAGATGTGAGCTGGTACAACATTTTGCAGACAATAATCACACATGTCCAAACAGTGCAGATACTTGATGCCAGTGGGCGAAACTGAGCATATGGCAAAGCAAGAGCCCAGGCAATTAAAAACACAAAGTTAAACAGAGACACCTGAAAACACAAAAACAGCACAGAAATTACATGGAGTAACAAAAGAACTGAGAAAGTTTGACCTCTTCCACAGCAGGTAAAAAAAAAAAATCATTAAAAAGAAAGGGACATGCGTAAACTTTGAGGAAAATAACTGAAAAAAAATTTACAACAATGTTCACAGTAACACAGACACAAAGTAGTAAGTGAAGAAGGAAAAACTTCATGGCTGGTATATGAAGAAATTTACCACCTACATAATATTAATACTATTAGACCCACAAAACTCCCTATCTTCCTTATCAGCAGATGTGAAATACAAAGGACCACATGCAGCTTCTGCTGCTTTAGTACACATGAAACAAAGAAGAGATGGCACAGATCCATGTGTCTGTGCAACTGACCTTCCTCCTCTTGACTTTTTCCCCACAAAAATATGTGAAAGAAGGGATTTTTTTTTGTTTGGCTTTTGTTTGTTTGTTTGTTTGTTTTTAGTGAATGCTGTTCTACTACCCTGTTCAAGAAGTGGTTATGTCACATAGAGAATTCACAATGTCCATACCAAAAACACAGCTTAAAGCGTTGCTCCCTTTTTCTTTAGGCATAGTTCCACATTCTTATTTCTTAAGCACCAGACCAAGATTAAGTAATTTTACTATATGTACCTTCCCAGTCCTTTTCTACACTTTCCATCCTTGGATGGTGCCCACAGACAGTTTGAGCAGGAGAGGGGTTATGTCTCTTAAATCCAAAGAATTAGATTAATAAAACTTTAATATTTGGAGAAAAGGAGGGGGCTGAGACTCTTGAGATAGAGAGAATGTAGAAGATGTCAAGGAAGGTTCCCAGCAGGTGAACAAACCCAGCTAGATCCATAATTTCAGTGAAGTCTGACAGGAGGCCCTCTCCTTCACCTGGGTGTGTAACCACATGGCAGATGCTCACAAGCCTCCACCATGTGTAAGAGTTCGATAGTGGGTGTTTACTTGCCTCTTTCACTGTGACCCAGATGATGTAAGAGGAAACAATTTTGATGATGTGCAGCTCCAAAAGCCACCACACGAAGACTTGCATCTTGTGAAAATACTCCAGGAATTTCAAAAACAGCACTGTAAGTCGGTCGATCACCAGATGCCACTTGTTCCTTAAGTCTGCAGGGATGTTCAAGCAGAATCATTGTGAGGACAAAAACAGAAGGTCTCTGTGAAATGGAATACTCCACTAGACAACAACGAGTTTTCTGCTTCTCTTCTAAGCCTTAGGGTAAGACAAGGAGGAGGATAAAGGTACAGCTCAGTGGTTAACTAACTAAAAACTGGCATTGAAGTCCACTTAGCTGGGTTGTTTCCCTTCTGACCCACATTCCCTCGAAGGATTCCACACTTCAAAAGGGGCAGTGGTGGCCTCCCTTGCCAATTTTGCTTTTATTCCTCTCATCAGAGCTCTTTTTGGTCTCTCGTCCTCCAGTATTTTTGGACTTAAGCTTAGAGATCTCATTCAGGAACTAATTCCAGCCCTGGTCCTTTTCCAGCTCAGAAAAATAAATTTTTTTTTTATGCTTGGAAGCTATGGATCCAGCCTGTTTTCAGAAAGCACAGACTACTACTACTACTCAGAAAGCTTTTCAGCCAGATTGGAAGAAATCCATGCACATCAGGACTTGGATTCCTGTCACATGTGTTTAGACTACTGTACTGTAGACATCTTCAGGTGTCAGAGTTATCTAAACTGCCTTGAAAACAGCTCAGCCTCTTAGAGTGTGACCTGTGCCTTCACAGGACAGACATCTTAAATAAGAAAGGCAAACTGTAGCCCAGTCAAATATTTCCCTCAGTTGAAAAAGCTTTATCCAGTGGAGATCATGAAGCTGGGTGAAACTATCCTTTCACAGGGTTGTTTGGCTAAAAAAGCCATCTTCCCCAGTAGTGCTCCAGTGAGCAAGCTTGTGGCATCACCTATTACATGTGAGTGTACATGACAATACATTTGCTGAACAGTGTTCTCTAAGTGATGACTTTGCTTGTGGTCTGGCTGCAAAACTGTTTCATCTGGCTGGTACATATTAGTATAGAGTCTTCACACTGTATTCAGGGTTTCAGAAGCATTTTGGAAATTAGGAAGGATTTTGCATGCTGTGAGAACATTCTAACAGTTAACATCAGAGATGGAAATATTTGCAAGTGATACAAAAGCACATCATTGTCTAAGCTGGTAAAAATGCAAAGGAGTTACCACCTTTTTTATGAAATCATTTCAAATTATCACTTTATTTTATATATAAAGCACACTAAGTTGGTTACTCTATGCACATCTGTGTGAAAAAGCAGACTTCTGGAACACCTCACAACCAAACTCCATTTTTTTTCCTTTGCCTTTTTTTCTCCCAACACAACTTAAAAAGTCCTAATAAAAATGCTAAGTGATGTAAATTCCGTGAGCACATAATTAAACTTGATAAATTAATTTAGCTGCAGAGCTCTAACCCTATCTGTGTTTTTATAAGCACAATGAGAGTATTTAAGGGAAGTCTTTACAGAGTTAGATGCTCTCATTCATTCTTTCATTGCATTTATTTGCATTTACAGTGTTGCATCATGCAAGATATATCCAGATAGTGCCAGTTAAGTGGCAGATAAGATGCTCTGTCTAGCATGGCCAGGGACCACACACACAGGGAATGAAATACAGACCTGACTGCATCTACTGAAAGCTTGCACAACACTGTGTAATGAAGTCTGCACACACGAACGTGTTTAATGTCAAAGCTCTGGTCACATGGCTGTGCAAAAATGGTATAGCTCCATCAGAAATAAATGGATGTGCAGCTTAAAGATGGATCTCCTTGTGCTATTTGCAAGCAACACCAGCTGCAGCTCCCCACTTCCCTGCTTGCATGTGTCACTGCACAGAGCAATGTCCACCAGCTGGCCTCTGTCCCAAAACCCCTCCAACAAGCTGGGATGGCTGCAGTGCACCAGACCCCTCACCCCTCACAGGCAGTATGAAAGCTGGCCAAAAAAGGTTTCCATGGCCCAAGACCACTTCTGTGAGGGCAGGTGTTCCACCCAGGAAAGGTAAGTTGTGTTCAAGCATTGGAATACGCTCTCCAGGGAAGTGGTGGAGTCACCAGCCCTGGAGGTATTTAAAAGATGTATAGATGTGGCATTTAGGGACATGGTTTAGTGGTGGATATGGCAGTGCTGGGTTAATGGTTGGACTCGATCTTAAGTGATTCCCTGATTCCCTAGGGCAGCTAAGCCTGATGTGCTGCCATTTTGCCTTGACAAAGACCTTCTCCCCATTTAGGTATCACAGTCCTGTGAATATTGGCATGAGTAAATAAATTTGCAGTAAGGCCCTTTCCAAAGAATACAGCTTCCTTGGGTGTTAAATGCTCTTTTCTGGTTTCACTTTTGGCTCATATTACAAACTGAGTTATGGTAATAATTCATTTTAGAAATTCATATTAAGAGTATCAAGGATGACAATATAAGCCATACCCATGTCTGCCCTTAAGTTTTTTATGTTCATCTGGCATCAATTACACATTCCATATTCAGAAGTGAAAAATATGACACTAATGTGCACATAAATAATGAAGCAAAGCCATTGGGGCTTCTGGGGAGGGGTGCTTTGAAAGCATGCAGTATCAGATATTAAATATGTATGTGTATTATTTTCTTTGTTGTAAGGAGATTTCACTCTAAAGAAGTACTTAGGATTTGGGGTAGCCTACAAATAATCTGACCCAGACCACTTAGATGAAAGAGGGACTGGGTTTCTGTTGGTTTCTTCCTCTCAGCATCCTACAGTACGATTTTTCCCAAGAACAGCCTGTAGTTGAATAATTGACATGTAGCCATCTGCTCAGTTCAGGCTCTGTGACACAGACTGCATGCAAAACTAGAAGGAAAACCTGGTGATTGAAGTTAACAGGAATGACCAAGAATAAACCACCTGTTGACACTGTCAATTAAGGCTGAGGAAAGAAAAGTTTGCATTCTGCAGAGCTTACCTGTAGTTTCTTCTTCCTCTGATTCATTGTCTTCATCATCATCATCATCATCATCATCTTCTTTATCCTCATCCTCCTTCTCTTCTTCTTTTCCTTTTTTGACCCTCCCTTTCCCTCCCTCCCCCTCTGGCTCTTCCGTTCTTTTCTCACCAGCCTCTTCCAGCATTTTATCCTCTTCCTTTTCTCTGCTGGCTGTTAAATTCATCATAGTTATGTCAGGCAGGCTTCCATCTTGGTGCACCAGTCTGTTGGTAAACAGCAGCATGTCAGCAAACTGAGGAGTAATGATATTGTAGTCTTTTTCTTTTTCAAACTGTATAATTAGAAAAAAATAAACTGTTCATGGAAAATGCCTTAGAAGTAGAAAAGTTAATGATTCTGGTACTCTCTCCAAACACACACTGAAAATCGAGTCATTGGAATGTATTAGTAACTACTTCTCACTCAGATACTAATGTTTAGTTAGTAATGAGTGGTATTGACACTTAAACTTGACATTTTCCCCAGTGGGGAAAATGGTCAGAGTTTAAGATTTAGAAGCATGAAATGACATTATTTAAGAGGAAACATTTCATGACTTCATAGGGGACTTACTCATTTTGGTGGTTTGGTATTTTTTTCTTGAGGCTGCTCAAAGTAATTGGAACAGAAAGAAAAAGGGAGATGAGAACAGAGGGGTTACAGAAGAAGGTCATAGACAAATACGTCATGCTACATCACAAGTCATAAAGCATTCTCCTACTCCACCTGCAGAAGCCTTCTGATGCCAAGAGCATGCCATCATGACATTCACAGGGTGATTCTATAAAGAAACATGGAATTGCAGCACAGATGGAAAGGGGGCAACCTATTTACACCAGTGCTAAACGTGGTCAATGCTGTACCACGCTCTGAGTAATGCAGCTGAATCATCACAGGTATCTGACCTATCACTGTAAATGCATTTCCACCTTCTTCCAGTTAGAAGATGCAGCTGAAAAGCCAAGGAATTTGCAATTTTTCTTCCAGCTATAGGTTTGGGAAAAAACATAAGCAAGCATTCCATGGCTGCACCTTCAAAAGATTTTAGAATATCTGTGTTTGATAGTACCATTCATTCTCTCTTTGCCACATCTCACAGAGAATTTTTCTTTAATTTATAATTGTCACTAACTAAATCTATCAGTAAGTTTCACAGCAGCAAAACTGGGATATGACTGATTTAACACAGAAATGAAATTTCTCTAGTGCCATAGTGCCTTTTTATCCCCTCAGATTATTCAGTACCTATATTTTCTTTACTAGAGAAAATAAATATTTTCTTACTGTTTTCTTTTTTCTCTCCCAGCTGTGCTGTTGGGACTCACCTCCCAAGGTTGCAGAAAACCCAGTTTCCCTTTGAATGTGACTCCTTGCAGTAAAATCTCCCTCTGGCAAGTGTATAATTAGGTCATTAAATGTTTGGTTATGCTGTTGAAATTACTACACTCAGCATACTTTCAAGCACCTGTAAGGCTATTCTACTATGCTACAGTACCATCTCAGGGATTTATTTTTCTTGATATGATATTCTGGCCTATAACCATTTAGACAGGAAATTCTGCCAATTTTAGGATTTTTACAGTTCAAGAAACTAAAAATCTAGATTTTTTTTTTTCTGATCATTAAAAATTAAGAGAATAGGCTAGGAAGTTAATGAGAAATTCAAACAAGCAGAATTATTTTTCAATCATTTGGGAGTCACAGTTTCTTCAAGACAGAAATTTTGGTGTCTCAAATGAAGGAAAAACTACAGAAATCTGACTAAACAATCCTGAAGTAGAAATACCACGCCAATTGTCAAAAAGCAGAAATGGTGGTTTAAAATTAGAAGTTTAACAACACATTCAAACACCAAAAAATATCAGTAATAAAGTTTAATCACATTTTAGCCACATTCGTGACTAAAATTCCTCATCATGGGTTGGGCTATGATCCTGAGTGTCTAAAAACCTGAAAAATTCAAGAATTTCTTCAGTAGTTTTGGCTACTGAAAACAGATTCATAAAATGGTTTAGGTTGGAAGGGACCTTAAAGTATCCACCCCCACTGCCATGGGGAGGGATACCTCCCACTAGAACAGGTTGCTCAGAGCCCCATCCAACCTGGCCTTGAACACTGCCAGGACTGGGGCATGCACAGCCTTCCAGGACAACCTGTTTCAGTCTCACCACTCAACAGTAAAGGATTTCCTCCTAATACCTAACTTAAATTTCTCCTCTTTCAATTTGTATCCATTACTCCTTGCCTGCCACTACCGCTCCTGACGAAAAGGTCCTCTCCAGCTTCCCTGTCGTCTCTCTCCTTCAGATACTGAAAGGTTGCTCTGAGATCTCCAAACAATCTCCTCTTCACTAGGCTGAACAGCCCCAACTTTCTCAGCCTGTCTTTGTATGGGAGGTGCTCCAGACCTCTTATCAACTTTGTGCCTCTGTTCTGGACTTGCTCCAGCAGTTCCAGGCCTTCTCATGCTGGGACCCCAGGGCTGGATGCATCACTCCTGGTTAGGTCTCACCAGAGCAGAGTAGAGGGGCAGAATCATCTCCTTTGACCTGCTGGCCACACTCCTTTGGATGCAGCCCAGGAATCCACTGGCTTTCTGGGCTGTGAGTGCATGCTACTAGCTCCCGGTGAGTTTTTCATCAACCATCACACCCAAGTACTTCTCCTCAAGGCTACTCTCAGACACTTCTCTGCCCAACCCATAGGTGTGTCTGGGATTGCCATGACCCAGGTGTAGGACCCTGTACTTTGCTTTGCTGAACCTCATGAGGCTTTGCATGGGTCCACCTCCTGAGTATGTCTAGGTCCCTCTGGATGCCATCCCTTCCCTCCAGTGTGTTGACAGCACCAGACAGCCGGGTGTCTTTAACAAACTTGTGAGTGCCCTTGATCCCACTGTCGATGTCACCCACAAAGATGCTGAATGGTCTCAGCCCCAGTACTGGCACTGAGAGGCACCACTCATCATTGGTCTCTTGAACAATGAGCCATTGACCAACTCTGCATGTGGCCATCCAGCCAGTTTTTTATCCACCAAGTGGTCCATCCATCAAAGCCATGTCTCTTCAATTTGCAGACAAGGATATCATATGGGATAGCATCAAACACTTTGCATAAGTCCAGGTAGACCATGTCATTTGCTCTGCCCCTATTTATCAATGCTGTACCCTTATCCTGGAAGGTCACCAAATTTGTCAGGCATGATTTGCCCTTAGTAAAGCTGTACTGGCTGTTACCAATCATCTCTTTTGGGGGTCTTTGATTGTTTTCATATCTAAGTCACAGATCAGCTAGCATATACACTAAAAGGATATTCAAATCTTTATAAAGTGACTAAATGTCAATGTTCCCTAAAGAGACATAACTAACTTATATTTACCTAAAACTCCAATAAAGTACCAATAGGAGGGTCATGTATAAAGAAGAGAGAATGAATTTTCAGTTCAGTCCAAATGTTACAGAGATCCCTGGCTACTATAAACCATCAGAGCTCATTTAAAAGGCAATGCACCATGCAATGAAAGTAACCATATAATCAGGTTTTGTATATAGGCAATTGCATTGATTTTTATGAGGTATCTTCCCAACTGACTTTTATAATGGAAAAATCTACATTCACACTGGTGTAAAGCAAGGACTTAATGACTTACTTCAGTGTAAATTGGAGAGAAACACAACTCTATAGGATTTTGTATGAGTGGGCTTATCTTTCTCTTTTTCATATAATTCCTATTCATATTTTGGAGATCTGGGAGACAGTGGGGTTCTAAATATCAGTACATGTAATATATATACGTGATAAAGCCTCAGTATGAGTTTAGTTTTCAGTAGGCTTAGTTTAATTGGCATCAGTAGGCTTGAGCATTGGATCACATGCTTAGGAGATCCAAGGATAGATAAAAAGCACTACCCACTGTTTGGAAAGTTAGTCTACTTGGAATCTTTCTTCCAAAACTTCCTTATGTATTGCTAGGGTTGTTTTTCCATTTTTTCTTTCCACTACGAGATCACATTATATTGTAACAGACAACACTGAGGTATTAAGATATAAAAACTTCACTAGTTTAGAATTTTTAGACAAGCTACCCATACATCTTCACAGCTAGTGAGATATAACTTCATTGCTGAAAGCTACATACTAGTGGGAAATTATCCCAAGTAACATAAAGGCATTGTGTCTGATAGTTAGGAAGAGAAATAACTAATTAATAACAAGCCTTGATGGTACAGCCACTAGGGCTTTTAGCTGAGGGCATTTCTTACCCTCAGGTTCTTTAAACAGGATATCAATGAGAAGTATACCAGTAGATCTAGTTTTTGGCAACAAAGCAATTTCAGTGGCACGAAAATCAGGCATGTGTCACAGGTCCTTGCTGAATTCCTAGTACTTTCATCTATTTGTAATTTACTAGAGCAGAAGATTAATTAATTAAATGCATTATTAAGCATCTTTTGTCTTTGATAATTTTTTGCTGTTTATGAATAGCTTGAAACTTTTTGTCTAAAAGAAGTTCTTACGTACCTTTCATGCAAAGCCTTAAGAACAGAAAGCTCTCTGCTCTGCAGAGCACTAGTGACTCATCCCCTGAATATTTGGTCCGCAAGACTCAAACTGAGCACACTGTACCTTACCTCCACTGGCAGGACCCTGAGTGCTTTTATGGGCCTTTAAGGGGATTTGCTGCCTGATTCCAAGCCCTGTTAGAATATGTGGACAGGCCAGGAAGTCTCGGTGCCAAGGGTCCCTCTCCTTTCATTGAGTGCTGCTTTTACTTTGAGGCTTCCACTGTTATGTTGTGGCAGCATCACAGCTGTGTCTGTGCCTGCTCCTGTGCCTCCGTGATCCTAAGCCTAACCTGCAGGCTGACACCCTGCCTTCACTGCAAACTGGCTTGTCTCCACGGACTCACTGGGGCCTCACCAGGCTGTGGCTGACCCTCGTTATGGATTCCAGATCTGATCCTCACCCTCAATTGTTGGACCATGCTCCTGACTGCCCATGGGTGAGAGCCCGGCCTTGCCTCCTGGCCATGCTCCTCAGCAAACAGCTTGCCTGCCTTAGCCAAAGTGCTTGCCCTCACCACTCCCTTAAACACAGGCTTCCTGTAGACCAGAATTCCAACTCTGGTGAACTTTGAAGAATGGTGACCCAAACTACGTGATGACATTTGAAGAAGGAACATGAACATGACTCATAAATTGACTTCTTGTTAGACAGGTAGTTACAAATATCTAAACAAGGTATCTTCTTGGTTTCTCTGTTTATATTCAGTAGTGACAACAACTCAGAAGTCCTATTCTCAGAGACACTTAAAAATAGCTCACATTTATTCCAGTCAAGGATTTTGAAAGGAATCTAATTTATGGAACAGTTTTCAAGATGCCATTTATAAAGGGATGATCATGATGGCAGTTTTTCTAGTTTGGATCCTGCAGCACCCAACTCAGCCTGTGAAATAACAGCCTTAGCATGCAGTGGTTTCAGTGTTCCCTTTCCAACTCTGAAATTTCAGTCTATACAAACTCATAACACATACCACACATTTACTGGAATGGGCCCTCAAATTCTCTTTCTTACATGCTTGGAGAAAGACAGGGATGTGTGTCTGTGTCTGTGTGTACATAGGCACATGCAGGCATGCATCTCTCCATGCACAAACAAAGGGTAAATAAACGAGCCTCCTCAACCAAATCTATTGTCTGCAGCCAATTACAAATAGCACCAATTATTCCTGCATTGAGGCGTGGGCAAAGTTTAGGAGAATTCTCATCTGGGAGAAGAAACTCACAATGTATAAATAAGCAGAAGAGGTGTATTAATTGCTTCATCAGCTTTAGGAAACTGCAATACCTGAACAAAGTTATCTCCCTGCTTACTTCATAGTACTGCGCAGCAAGAACATATTTCGCTTTAAGGCAACTAAGAAGTAACAAAAAAAAAAAGTATATAGGTTTTAAAGGAAAGGAAGAATTGAAGTACCCACCTATTAATTATTAGATATACACGGCCATTGACTTTGGCATGGCTATGAGGTGGGAGATGAAAGCACAAGATAAAAATGGGAAATGAATTAGAGAGAGAAAAGAAAACCATTAAATAGGAACAAACGCACTTTCCTGTCTACCAATGTGTTATGACACATTGTCATACAAAGCACTCCCTGAAATCTTGACATACACCATGCAGTGAAAAGACTAGGAAGCTTCTAAATGCAACTCTTAGACATTTAGATCCTATGCAACTTCAGTCAGAACTACAGACAATATTTTTAGTCCCCAAAATGTGAGAACAGCCTTTACTGCTTTACTTGAAATAAGTCTTAGAATACCACAATTTTTAAAAATAAATCTTTTCTTTTTAAAAATGTATGTAAAAGTAATTATGGCAGAGCATCACATCAGAGAAATTATCTACCTCACAGCCTTTATCTCTGCCATCCCATAATTCATGGTACACCAAGAAAATGAGCTTGGAAAGTCCCAATCAGACAATTTTTCATTCTCTTGCCAATGTAAAACTGAGACAGTCAGTTCTCACACCTTTATAAGTAGTGAGAAGTGCCTCACTCTGCCAGTGTATCAGTTTCTTTGCCCTCTCTTTGCAGCTGGTAGAGACTTGCTCTTCAACTCTGCAAACTTTGCTCATGTGAAGCAGCATTTTAATAAATGAACATTCTCAGCAATTTTAACAGGACTCTTCAGTTATACACAACAGTAGTACCGTAATCACACCTGACAGTGCAAAGGCAGATGGAGGAACTGGACATGCCTTCTTTATTACTTTCATGACCAGCTCTCAGCTGCTGTGATTATTTTAAGAAGTTCACTATTAAAAGGACTGTTACTCAAACGAAGGCTCTGTTTCTTTATTTAAAACTTCTTGTTGCCAAAGGTGCGGCATGAAAACAGTTTAGAAAGGTAAAACAGTTGTTAAGTGAGTTGCCAGTGTCTTCAAAGAAGAAAGGAAAATTAAGTTTTAGTAGCTTTGAGAGAAAACTACACATATGTATGAATCTTGAATCTGTTTTAATTGCTAGCATTACTGTTAAGCTGAAGGTGGTTGTTGTGTTAGTTCTTATCCAGCTTTATGCATCATCAATACAAACGTCAGCTGGTCTCTCATCATGAATCTTTGAACTATAAAGTCAACTGATGCGCAGCAGTGATTTATTGCATCAAGGGAAGAAAAGAGCTGGATTTTCATATGCCAGGCAGTGTTAATAGGAGGACAAACCAAGAAAACTGTTTGGATTTGGGTATTGGTCATAATAGTTAAAGCTTCATAGGAGGAAGAAAGGGATATGTGATATTTGTGATTTTGAAAATACTGCAACATGGCAAATGTAGCACATATGCCACATTTAACAGTTAAAAATATCTAGCTACTTATATGATTGCTTAATACAATCTAGTACACATTTAGATTAAAAAAATAATGTTCTAATTTCAAAACAAAAAAGCTGATGATATCACATGATCCTCTTCATCTGTGACTTTAATAAAAAGCCTGGTACAACAATGAATGCCTACTTTCAGCATGGTATCTCAAGGCTACTTATTCCTGGCAAAAACGTTTGCTCGCAGTTAATTTAAAACATTTTGTGTCTTCACTATCAGCAGTTCCATCCTTTGGGAATAATGTGACTTTAGTCACAGTAATCCTCTTCACGCCAACATTTGGAAAGCTGTTCAAGACTCTTGTATCTTTCATGCATAATGGAAAGATTTTCAAGTAGTGATTTCACAGGTGAAGTGAACAATTCAAAATCCTACAAGTGCCTCAGGGCTTTTTTTCTTTGTATTCTGTGTCTGTTGGATGACACTACAAGGGAGGTGGAAACTTCCTATGTTCCCCAGCACAAGTGCAAACTTTGGGCTACAAGAGAGCTTGCAGAGTTACTGCAAACTGTAAAGAATTCCCACAAATGCCTCAGCCCGGGGACAGCCCCATTTCAGCTCAGACACCTCTCTGGGCTCTGTTTTCAGGGCTTGGCCAATTCAGAGCTGTTACCACGTACCTACTGCTGCACAGAAGTCTGCCATGGGCAAGGGAAGTTTGCTAACAGGCCGTTACAAAAGCACCTTTGAATCTACCATCACATTTAGCAATTCAAGAAGAGCAAAGGGAGAGTTATCACACAAACAGATATTTAAAAGCTAAGTTTAAAAACCTCCACATCTTTATTGGGAGATTTTATCAAGTTTGATCTGTTCTGGTCTCAGCAATTATTTAAATACAGAAACTGGAAGCATTCCATAAAACTGGAGCTTATTCTCATGGCACAAACTTCTACCATACACTGTGAAGTAGCTTCATATGGAATTGATGTAAATCTTGCATAACCTAGAACATAATTCCCTGTTAAGTAGCTGGCATTATTCCAAAACACCCTGTGGTCTACGTGGTGT
The DNA here is from genome assembly GCA_013400955.1 of Drymodes brunneopygia. Taxonomy (NCBI): domain Eukaryota; kingdom Metazoa; phylum Chordata; class Aves; order Passeriformes; family Petroicidae; genus Drymodes; species Drymodes brunneopygia. The sequence goes on along the minus strand of VZTZ01007252.1, from coordinate 269,792 downwards.
CCCCATTCACAGAAGTGCAGCTGAGATACATGAATCACTAGACAGTTCAACATTCTAAAAGTAGGGTCTAAATTAATTGCTTTCTTCAAAGAATGAATGTAATTTTCATTGTATAGTATATAACACTATGTACTACAAAACCATTTCTCTCTCTTATACTCCTGGTTCAGGATCCTGGGCCAGATTGGTTTTTGTGCAGGAAAATATGTAAGAACTGAACACGGGCAAGTGATGTCCCAGATTCATGAAAAAATGCGACAACTTCTGGATGAAATCACCAAATGTCTAGCATAGCCAAGGGTCAGTACTAAGAAAAGTTACCACTAATTCGTAGTTTTTCCATTTTTGAAGTTCAACTTTACAAAAAGGCCTAACTGTTGAATGCAAATGTGTTATTTTCCATAGATTTTCCAACCTTCATGTGGCCCTCAAAATGGATGTTAAAAAAAACAGAAGTGACCCAAATGAAAAGCTGTATTTCTTATTACTGACAGGAACACATATACAAAAGGGCACACATAGTAATTAAGCACCTAACTCCCATTAAAGGTCAAAGCCAATGAAATAAATATATAAATGCCATTAGTACCTTTGAAAATGTACTCCAAAATGAAAAAATTCAGTGTGTAGGGAAAAATGGGTAGAGACAGACACTTTGGTTGTAGTGGGGTGCTGGATACCGTGCACCTTCTTTTTAAGACAGGTAGTCATAGCAAAGGCAAATAACATTTACTGAAACATGAGCATTACAAGACAGTCAGAAACAGAATTTCAGTACAGATAATCAATAGTTCCATTTACTTTGCTTCTTTACCTGTAAATAGTGTTGTCCTGTTTGCTGGTTACAGCTTTTAAATCAGTGATCTGCAGAAACCGATCATGGAAATAGTGAAGGTGTAAGATACACACCAGTAGGAAGGAGGTGGGGATAAAGATGCGTGTGAATAGATCAGCCACAGAAAACTGTTTTAAGCCAAGGTCCTCTAGTCTGGAAAAAAAAAAGTACTCCACTAAGCCATCTTTTCACACAAAATATTCTTTCCATGAGACATTACTACAAATCATTTGCAACAGGAAATAAGGGGATGGCACTTGTTACATGCCTTTGGTTTCTAAAATTCCCCTAAACTAGCGAGTTTTATGATGGAAGTATCTCATGTTTGGACTCAGTGAAGTAGAGAGGCACTGTAAATGTACAGTCAAATGAACAAACCCTGTCACTGATCTCTTGAATCAGATGAGTTTTCTCTGACTGAAAGCCCTGCACTGGAGATCCACTCATATTGCATATACTTTCTAATGTAAGCTCCTCTTGACAAATGCCTGACTCATCATAAGGATGAAGAAACCCAGTCCTCCTCATTAGCTGGAGAGCAGGACCACCTTCATCAGTTCCAAATATCCTGCAGATCTACCCTTAATCTTTTCCTGGATCTGATTCCTATGGTCAAAGTGGTGAGGAGAAGTATTGGCACTGTATTAAGAACAGAAGAAATCCAAAAGCCTAAGCAGCCAACTGGAGAAAATACAACTTTGAGCTCCTCTCTTGGTCTTGCCCATTTCCACGGTTACACCAATAAATCCATGACATCATAAATGAGTGCCTAAAATCAGAAGACTACTCTCAATCCTTCCATCACACTGAGCTCAGAGATCCAAAAAAAAAAAAAAAATCAAAACCACTTACTTCCTTTCATCCAGGCCTGTCATGTTCTTCCACAACCCAGGGAATGACTCAAACTGGTACGTGTAGATGAAGATAAGGACCAACATCGTGTAAACAACCACTGACATCCAGAAGTACTTTAAAATCTTTCTCCACCATTCATAGTGTACCTGAAAATCACACACTAAAGATGCTGACACAAGCTGAAGGCAAAGACACTGATAGAAATACTGACAACATTGTACTGTCCAACACAGATGAAGAACACTATTTTTCCTAGCTGGCCTGAAGGAAGCAATGATTACCCAGTGGCAGGCACAGATCTTTGAGATACAGTTTTAACTCCTGATGCAAATGCATTTGAGTAAAGCCTTTTGTGCAAAAATGCCTGATGGGACATGGGCCACAGATACAAAGTCTGGCACAGCTTCAGTCACTTAATTTCATCACCATTAGGTGATGGAAGTCCAGGAGGAGAGGGACTCCATGCTCACTGGGGTGTGGAAGCTGTGTGGACCAGCTCTCACAAAAACTGGTGGCTATGTAGAATGTGCATAGACTCAGAATTTTTCACTAAGGTTCCAAAGCTCATAGTGAAGTGGCATGCCAGAGTAGAGATGTGCATTATACCTAATTTATGTGCACTTTGCCTGTCACTGTAACCAAAAACTAGAGGAAAATTAGTCTTAATCCCTTCAAATAGTCTTATTCCGTTTTGTCTAACCAAAGAACAAATACACTGTTTATGAATTCTATTTGATACTACTTTATTACCAAGCTAAAAGTACGAACAATTCTATTCAAAGATAAAATTCAGATAACACAGTTCTCACTTACCTGATAGAGGGCCACACAGAAGAGGAACAGTACCATATAGATGATTTTGTACATGACAATTGTACCCTCAAAGCTGACAAAGAAGAACATGCCCCCACAGACGTAAATCCAGTACTTGATTAACATAGCCATCACCAGGTTCCCCAAGACTTTCATAATATCCTGTTCATCCTCCTCCTGTCCCTCCTCCTCCTCTTCCTTCTCCTCTTCCTGTTCTTCTGACACTTCTCCCTCTTGCGACTCCTCTTCTGCAAATACAGAGTCACATTTGGCCTGTCCCTTCTGGGGACTTTTAGTAAGAATTTAAATGGGTGGAAAGTAAAATTTCTGCACACAACACAGAAACTTAAAGCTCAATATTCACAAGAGACTATAATTCTTAATCATGCATGCCTTCAGAGCAAGGAAAAGGGCTTTAACTTCATATGAGCTTAAACCTGCTGCTGGAGCCATAGGGCACATGGCTACACATCCTTACCAGACACCCGTCTTCACTTTGTCTGGAACACCAGCAGTTGTAGTGGAAAATTAGAGCCTAAGGGTTGCATAATGGATAATAGCCAAAACACTTTCCATGGCAATGCTTATACTCTCAAGCAAGCAATCTTTTAAACTGGAAAACAAAGAAACCACCAGCACCACCAGAAACCTCTCATCTTGAGTTTAAACTCCCATCTCGAGTTTGAACCTCTCAAGTTTTGTCCTTTAGATAATATTGTGTTTACTGCTAAAAACCACAAGCAAGGGAGAATATTAACATAAACCCAAACAAGTTTAAAAAATATAAATGCTGCACTAACATGAAACTTCTGTTTTCAAAAAAACTACCACTTATCCAGGTTTTTGTACTGCTTGTCTTTCTGGCCCAGAAAAGACAAGCTGCTTTAGCCTGTGAGGAGGTCCAGATTCCCCAGTTATTAACCTTTTAAGGTTTGTGGAGGGCAGGGTTAGTGACCCCAAGCAGCAAGTACAAGTGCAAGTATCTAAATAACAGGGCTTGCCAAAACCATAGTACACAGTTGTTTTTCTTTCCATTAAGAAACTTCATATTGAAACTTCACCATCAAAAGGCTTGCCCACTCCTTTTGTCCCACTCACCATCCCCCTCCTCAGGCTCTCGCCTTGAAAATCCTTGTAGTCCAGCTTGGACACTGATCAGGTGTTTTTACTGAGACAAGGATTGTAATTAAGCAGAGAGGGAACCACACCACTGCTTCCAGGGCTCACTTTTTACCATTTCAGTGCACTGAACCTTTTCAGTTCAACATTCAGAGAGAAAGGGCAAGGAATGTTTGGGGAAACATGTGCCCAGTTGCAAAAGAAAGAACGGGTCACTGAGTTGTTAGATAAGCTGAATCTATAAAAGTAAACTTTGCTCTCAGGTGTGCTTGAGCCCCTGCACTGAAAAATATATGTTTATTTCTTCCTCTGAAATTTGTGGTTTAACTTCTGTGTCTGTATAAGAGTTTATGTACCAACACAACTTTCAAGGAATTTAGCAGCTTTTCCTAGGTAAACTCATCTCCTGTGGCTAAACTTTAGGGCAATTAATCCCCTGGTCTGAATTTGGAACACAGCAGTAAACAGATCATTTGAAAGATGATCTTTCTAAAATGAGTAATTTTATTACCTTCCAGTAAAGAGAATCTTCATTGTACTTGAATTTCTAAAGTTCAAAAGTGTTTTATTTTTATATCTGATTGATAGCTGCACATAGATTTTGTAATATCTTTCTTAGCTAATAACAGATACCTTGCTATTGGTTTTAGCATCAGAGGAATGCAGTAACTGGAACTTCTATCATGACTGAAGAACTAAATTGGATCTGGCTTTACCTTTTTCTTCATTTTCTTCACTTCCAACTTTGACCTCAGATAAAGTAGCTTCTTTTAGCCGAAGTGCTTTCTGTTCAGTGAGGTGTTGCCTAAGCAGTAGCCAGAAAGTAATTGTGAAAAGAATCTGCAAACAAAAATGAAAACAAAACCAACAGACTAATTGTATATCCTATGTCCTACTGATACAAGCATAGGTTTTCATAAATTTTGCATGCCTTTGTTTACTCTGACACTCAGAAAATGGCAGTGATGGCACCGGTGTCAAAGTGTATCTTAGAGCAAGTTATGTTATTTAGGAAACATCCTGCATTACTGACAACTTTGCTTCACTTGTGCTTTTCCATTTCTTAAAGGTATTCACTTATATGTTTCTATTCTACCCTGTTCCATTCAGTTTTTAACTACTGTCTTTTAAATTTAGGGATCTTCTCATTATGTATTGATTGGTATAATTTCCATTTGTTGGGGTTTTGTTCCTTTTTACCTTTTTTTTTTCGGGGAAGAAGCACATGCAAGAGTGCATTGTCACTATCATGGTTTTGTATATCATAAATATGTTGATTTAGGAGGTTTGTTACTTCAGGTGCTTAAACACAGTTAATTTAAAAATTAATTTTTTCGTATGTCTTGCAGTTACAGAAGACCCAGTCAATGTAATATGCCTTGCATTTGCAATGGTTACAAGAGTTGAGATAGCTCTTAATTCTTTTAAGAGCTTCAAGAGATGACAATTCAGTAACAGCAAGATACCTTAGAAATAAACACATCTCTTTAATGGAGAGATTTCTGTGTTTTGCAAAAAGCTAAATTCAACAGCTTGCAATACCAAGAGACGGGCAAAATTCAGAAAACAACAATGCCTATTGTCACACCCTTGATTTTATGCTTACTTTCTACAAAGTTTCTGCTAAGTCCCCTTTGCAGAAGGAGGCTTTTTTCACTACTTAGCTAGTAGAACAAAATTTCAAAGAGGAAGCACGTAAGAGCCAAATACTTTGCACACAGTAGAATGACAAGGCCAGTAGTACAATGTATTTTTCTTCTAATGTGCAAGTCCTTAACAGATAAAAGGATTGCTCCCAGGAGAAGGCTTTCTTTATTGACACTACTGCTAACACTGAGCCACAGCAGCAGATTGTCAGCCTGTGAGACTTGTCACAGCTTCCCCAGATACCACCTGGAGCTCTGGCTTTTGCAACACAAACCTTTGATGTTGTAAAACACAGACCTTTTTTCTGCAGTGATTAGCTCTGTCTTCCCACCACATTTACTCCCTTGTTCTATTTGGCATTTCCAGAGCCAGAGCTGGCTGTAAGGAAAGTCTTGAAGGGTTGCAGACCAAAGAAACGCTTTTAGTCACCTTTTACAGTATAGATTTTATCTCATTTAAAGACCGGGAAACACACATAGCATGCAGAAACTTATGCAGAAAGAATTACAGTACACTTCTGTTCTTCTTTCTGTAGAACACAGTATCCAGTCTTCATTTAAATCCAACCATTATTCAAAGGACTTTAAATTAGGAATAAAAGGGACTACCAGTGCCCTAAAGAGGGACTGATGGACAAGGCTAACAAGTGAAGGATGCCTGGGGTGATGTGAACAAAAGGAAGTACATAATCAGCAAAACAGGACTTGTGCAGGAAGCCCTGTAAGCATCTGCACATAAGCAAGGCAATAACTTCAACACAGGCTTACAGGGAAACCTGCCAGGCTCTTTCTGGGAAAACAGCATGCCAGGTGCCCCTCTGAAGTGCCTGTACACTAGTGCCCTGCAGCATGGGAAACAAACACAAGCAATTAGAGATCTCTGTGCAGGGCTGTGGTCTTGTTGGGATGAGAGAGACAGGGCGTGATGCCTTGAATATTTGCAATACAGAGCTACAGGCTCTTTGGGAAGCACAGACCAGAAAGATGCAGAGGTGAAACTGGGATTTGCATGACAACACAGCTGGAATGCATAGACTCTGCCTGGGGATGGAGGATGGACTAGGTAATCTGGGAGGAATACAGAGATCAGCCAAGCATGCACAGACATGGTTAGAAAAGTCAAAGTCTGAAACTGAGTCTGGCAAAGCATGTCAAGAGCAACAAGATTTGCTTCTGTACATACCTCAGCAGAAGTAGGAAGGCTAGGGAAAATCTAGACCCACTGCTGACTGGGGCGAGGGTCCCAGTGACACAGGGCATGGAAGAGGCTGAGGTACCAAATGCCTTCTTTGCCTCAGTCTTTGCTAGCAAGACTGGCCTTAAGGAAACACAGTTCATGGGGACCATGGAAAAGTCTGAAGCAGGGAAGAGTCTCCCTTTGGTAGAAGAGGCTCGGATGAGTGAATATTTAAAGAAAGTGGGCATGTGTAAGTGCATGGGTCCTGATGGGATGTACCCAAGAGCTGGCTGGTGTCACTAGTAGAGGCTGCTCTCAATAATCTTTGATCAAATGTGGTGACGGGAGAAGTGCTGAAGGAAAGCAAATGTTGCTCTTATTTTCAAGAAGTTCAAAATTAAGGATAAAGCCTGGACAGTCTCACCTCAGTTCCTGGGAAGGTGATAGTGGTGAGATGCTGGAAAAGGCTTCCCAGAGAAGCTATGGATGCTCCATCATTGGAAGTGTCTGAAGTCACACAGAGGCTGGATGGGGCTTTGAGCAACATGATCTAGTGAAAGACATCCATGCCCATGGCAGGGGGATTGGACTAGATGATCTTGAAAGGTACCTGATGACCCCAAACCATTCTGTGATTCTAATGTGATGGAGGAGCTAATCCTCAAAAACATTTCCATGCAAATGAAGGATGAGAAAACCATTAGGAATATTCCTAATAGAATTAGGAATAGAACTATGGGGAAGTCATGCTTGACCAACTTGATAAACTTTTATGATAAAATGAATGACCTGGTAGATGAGAGGAGAGCAGAGGATACTGTCTCTTACTGAGATTCCAGACAGAAACTGTCTCCCATAAGATCCTCATAGGGAAACTGATGAAGTGTGTGTTGGATGAGCAGACAGTGAGGTGAACTGAAAACTGATGAACAGATGAGCTCAGAGGGTGGTGATCAATGGCATAAAGTCTAGTTGGAGGTCAGTGATCAGCAGTGTACCCCAGGGGTTGATACTGAATCCAGTCTTGTTCAACATCCTGATTTTTGATCCAGATGATGGGGGAGAGTGTACCCTCACCAAGTTTGCGGATAATGAGAAACTGGGAGGAGTGGCTGATTCATCAGAGGGTCACACTGCCATCCAGTGGGACCTTGACAGGCTAGAGAAAGGGGCTGACAGGAACATCAGGGCATTCAGCAAGGTGAAGTACAAAGTCCTGCACTTGGGGAGGAAGAATCAGCTCATGCACCATTATGTATTGGGGTCTGACCAGCTGGAGAGTAGTACGGCAGAAACAGCCTGTGGATCCTGGTGGATAACAAGTTGCAAGTAAGCCAACAGTGTGCCTTTATGTCAAAGAATGTTAATGGCTGCATTAGGAGGTGTTGACAGCAGGTTGAGGAAGGTGATTCTTTTTCCCAACTCAGCACTGGTGAGGCCACAATTTGAGTTCTTGTCCTGTTGTGGCACCCCACTACAAGAAAGATGGATGTGTAGGAGAGAGTCCAGTTGAATGGCCATGAAGGGACTGGAGCATCTCTCCTATGAAGAAGTCAAAGCTCAGGGGGAATCTCATTCAATGTCTATAAATATCTGAAGGGAGGTGCAAAGAGGTTGGAGCCAGACTCTTCTCAGTGCTGCCCAGTGATGGGACCAGAGGCAATGGGCACAAACTGAAACATGGGAGGTTCCCTCTGAACATCAGGAAACACTTTTTTTTTTCCTATGAGGGTAACTGAGCACTGCACAGGTTGCCTCTGGATATAATGAGAGTATCCATTCCTAGGAATATTCAAAAGCCATCTAGGCATGGTCCTGGGCAATCAAGTATAGATTGCCCAGCTTAAGAATTGGACCAAATGACCTCCAGAAGTCTCTTTTGACTTCAACTATTGTGTGATTCTGTGAAAGTTATGGAGTGTATTTTACTCAGCCTAAAAAATCCCACTAAACACCTATTGGCTTTATGGATGTGGCCAAATCACCATATAGACACAACAGCTTCCCTTCTTGACACCAGCTGTTTTTAGACAAGATATTTAATGATATAGCCAAGAAGAAATAATGTCAAAGGGAATGAAGTATTAAGACAGCTAAAACTCCTTAGAGATTTATGAAGTCATTGAAAAAAATTGTAGAACTTCTCTTGCAGAACCCCTTGAGCTTTATCCCTCTTACCAAACTCGCCCTACCTTTACAAGAGAAATAATACAGCACTCAGTAACTTTCAAATGCATTAAATACCCAGAAATGGTTGTCCAAAGGGTATTGCCAACAAGGAGGATGACATACAGAATCAACTTTAAATGTGATTACGAGTCACAGGGGAAGTGATCCACTTAGCACAAGGGGAGAAGTGCCAACTAGATGCACTCTCTGAGATGCCACTCTTGGGTGCTCTAGGAAAGAAAACATCCTATTTGTGCTCAGTCCCTTCCACAGGAGCAAACTTGGAGAACAAAATGCATTTTCAAGACATCAAAAAAAAAAAAATCTATCATGCACTGGGGTCAGCAAATTCTCTTGGTTGTAACCTGAAATGGATTCCAACTTGTGCTGATTCAGGTGTAAGGATAAAGAATTAACATTCAGCCACAGCTATGTGCTGCTGCTTGTGCCAAACCCTTATGGAATGAGTAGTATTGGAAACTGCAATGGCAACACAGCTCCAGTTGCCATCATAGTCAGAGACAGATCTGACAGCCCATGACTATTAATCTAGCAAACCAAATAACATCTGGTTTTGAATCCAGTTTATAAAACCAAACAAGTGAGCAATTTTCATCCACCAAGTATTTTCTACAGAATTATCATGAAAACCTAAAAGGTGTCTGAAACATTTGCTCTAGTATTAGCTTGATATACAAGAAGCAGTTTCCTGAACACTCTTTCTAATGACTTACCCTGTACTTTAGAATTGCTACTGAAAGTGGTTACACTGAATACTGTGGATGCACTCTTAAAGAAATGTCAAGAGGTTCATATTTTTATCACAATGTATTTTGTAGTTTCATAAAAAACTCAGCTGTTTGTTACACTTACCTTTGATGCCAGCTCCCCAGGTTCCTTTCTTTTTAAAAAACCGGATACTTGAGGAAGTTCATCATTCTTGAGCTCAATACTCCATATATACTGTAATATTAGCAGTAAATTTCCATAAAAAACCATGAATGGTGAACTGATCATGGCGTATTTCCTTCGGTCCCGAATCATCCACAATGTGCAAGACCATATCAGTAACACGAAAGTCAACCAGCTGTGATACGTGATGCTCCACGCCTTGTGGAAGGAGGAAAGAGAGGAAAAAATGTCCACAGATGCATTCAGGAACAACATAGCCACAGATTTCCAGCTACAATTAATTTACACTTCTCTACTTAGCACATAATTTCATTTCCATCAGACTCTCACACACATTAATCACCTACTGGGCCAGCTAAAATAAACCCCTTGGAGAACATTGCAGAAAGTGGATTCTGAGGGCAAACCCTGCTTGATGCATTAGCTGCACTTTGTAAGCAGACTCATTGCTCCTCATTGCACCAAACTAAAAGAGATGGAAAATAAAGATTAAAGTTTAGGCACAGAAATTCTTCTTGTAAAATGCAAAACAGCAGCAAAGAATTCAGAGAAGGAATAGCAAATCCTTATCAATGGGTACTAGATTCAAGGCCTTTGACAGCATTACAAAACAGCATTAACTCCATACTGTTCTAGCTTTTGTGCAATCAGTTTGAAATGGAAAGCTATGGTGTGCATCCACCTAACCTGAAGAACATTTAGTCTACAGTAACCATGGTAGATTACTTGAATATTCACAACTACAGAATGTTTTCTACAGCTTTCAGAATTCAGTTACTGAAAACTTCTCTATTAAACACTCAAGAAAAAGATTTGGGGTTTTTTATCTACATTGTGTTATTGATTTAGGATGAAATTTAGCTGTATCTATGCTGCCGTAACTGTGGAATAACTGTCAATAAAGCATTTTATATTACTTTTTGATTTAAATAGAAAATTATTAAACGTTAAGACTATTTCTATCCGGCTATCTTAGCCCTCCTGGAAATTATGTGTTTTAAGGAAATGTGAAAAACACTAATATGCTACTTCTCCATTCTTGTATGAGAAAATAGCTTACACTGAGCTTACACTGTATAAATGGAATTTGATTCAGAGCATACCACAAATAAATTAATAAGTTAATTTGAGTCACATAAAATCGGAATATGCCATGAAGAGAAAAGCTAGCATTAAACTACAAGAAAGTTCTTCAAATATATTGTCTCCTTTTATACTGAGAGATATGACCCTAGGAATTAATTAAAAGGGGAATGTAGACCTGGTCTAGCAGAAGGTGTCTCTGCCCAAGGCAGGGGGTTGGAACTTGGTGACTTTTAAGGTCTCTTCCAACCCAAATCATTCTATGAACTAAGAAGTACATGAGTTTAAAAAAATAGGAAAAAAGTTACCGTGTCAATATGAAAATAACTATCTATTTGCTAATGTCTCAGAATACATCAACCCAGATCCATATTTTGCACAAAGAGCCTGCCTTATGTACAGGGGAAACTTTTTCTGCTAAAAGACAGCAAATAAAGTTTGAAGCTTTATGCAAACAGGAGGCAGCCAAAGCAATTTGTTTTACCATTTTTAATGCAAAATTGGGCCAAGAAGCTTTATGGTTAATTTCATCATAGTTGAAACTTTTCCAAAACAGTAAAAGCAAAGCTTGCATTGGGAATATAGAAAGACATCTAATCATTGTGTGGAAAACTTGGTATAATGCAGCTCAAAGTATTTGCAACAAGGAGGCTTAAAACAAGCAACGGCATGAAAAAGAGAAAGAAGGATGATAAGTAAAACAACAGGAAAATCTGCTTTGGCACAAAGTTGTATTTTCCTTGAGATCATTCTGTGTCAATACAGGAAACCAGGCTTTACAGATCCTTTCTTCTCAGACAGTAACTGGATGCATGCATCACCTGAATTAAGAACTATATGTATACATTTTTCTATATCAGTATAACATACTTTAATTTTATAGTTTATATAATATATATAGTTTTATATACATATATTATATCTATAATATATAGTTTAAATTTTTTAAGTTCTGAGTGGTGCAAACACATGACAAACCTGCTTGTGCAGAAGCTTGGGAATCAATAGAAAACTGAGACTCAGTGGTTTCCTGATATTCAACAGACAACAAAGCCTGGGGCTCAGAGTCCTGGAAATGTGATGTTTTAACCAGAATGCCACATCGTGCCCTATTTATAGGTCTGTAACAGGCCTGGGACTGGTACATTGATTACCTAAAATGGGCTCAAAATGATGCAGGCACAATACTGATATTTTCTAACATTGATGCAAAGACTTGCTGAAAACCAACTGATGAGATTACTTTCAGAAAAGCATTGAGAAGACACTTTTGTAAAATCAACAGCATTATTCTTTTTGTTGCCAGTACTTACCATCATAGCTATCAGAGCACAAATGTAGCTTTGTTTCATGATAAATTGAAACACAGAGACCAGGGCATGCAATTTAACATTTTCTTTTTCCTCCTGAGTAACTTCCTCTTCTTCTTCCTCCTCCTCTTCCTTTTCTAAGTAGAAAAAGAAATTCTTATTTGCAATCCATGCTGGTCTAAAGATCCTTTCTGGGAATTATTTTGCTTGCAACCACTCTGATGGCTACTTTACATCACTGTGTTGGTAGGTAAAGTATTTTGGATGGTATGCACCTACAGCCCAGTTTACAAAACTGCCAAAAGGGCATCCATCATTCCAAGGTGACAGCAGTTATTTAACTATAACAGGCCAAAGAGCATTCCAAAATGACAAGGAATGCTAGAGGCAGTGACTGGAGATACAGAACAAGAAAACCACGTGGAACTAAGGACAATTCCTCTGCAATGCACTACCTGACGTGCCATCTGAAGGCTCCCACTTGTACTGTGGTGTGGAGTACACGTCTGCTTTGGCCGGCCCATTTTCCAGCGGCAGGGCGGGGTGGATGGTGTGATAGTCAGCAGGGCTCCCGTTCACTGTCACCAGCAGCACCTGCCAGGACACCAGAGACAGGCACCGCATTTACTGTGGCTCTTGCAAGAGTGGCACTCCTGTGTTTTGCCGCTCTTGCAGTGACAATTTTAAAAGAGGTTAAGAAGTAACTGCAGTTACTTCCAACAAACTGATATGTTATGTTGCACACAAAAGTAGCACGGAACAGCTTCCAAAATCAATTGTTGTTAGATTTTTATGCCATACCAACGGCACTAACCAAAAACTCATCCTCCTTCTTAGGCAAATTATTACATCCAGATTTTAAGACTTCAGTCCACATCTAATTATTTCCAGTAGTTATGAAAATAATGGCTATAAATTACTTCAAAATTTGAATTATCAGTGGTGAGATCCATATTCGCTTCTGTTAATAAAACCACTTGCAGTAATCATTGTTATTGATGTCACATTTTTGTCACTTGGTAGTGCTAATTCGACACTCATTGTTTTATTTTTGTGACTTCAGTTTCAGTCCTTGTACTTTCTTGGATATGGGCTGCAGCAATCACAATCAATAACTTTCCTATTGGCAGAAATTCACATGCAACGGGTTAGTGATGGCAATACGTGCTCAAGACTGACTTCTGCTCTGACTGTGAGATAGGAGCGTATCTTGCTTGTCAAAACTATGCACAGGCATGTGCAACAGCCTGTGAACTGTTTCAGAACAGTATCTGGGTTGTGTTAAGTCATATCCAGCTGCTGCACCAAGTACAGACCATGGAGCACGTTTAGATTAGGTTATGGATGCTCCCAAAATTCATCTTCATCTCCATTCTTCTGTGTGTGCTGAACAGAGGGGACGTTTCTGCTTTCAGAGTCTGCTAAGGTCTATAGCAGTCAAGATAAATGGATCATTTGCTGTCTGTTCAAACGAAGACTTGGATTTTCTATAATCTGTAAATTGAACTCGTATGTGTTGTCGGTCATGCTTTAAGGGCCTCAGCATTCCAACATGAATGAAATAAAAAAATACAGCAATGAAACTAAATCAAATTTAAAGGTGGCTTGCATTAGAAAGCATATTTTCATATCTTATTCAAACCCAATGAAATAGCAAAGATCGTTTGCCAGTTGGTACTACTACAAGCAGCTTAATTTCAAGTGATCAATCAATGGTTTCTCAGGGAAATTATTAAGGAGACAGAGGACAATTACATTTAGGATAATCAAGATTATAGGGCAAATGTCAGGCTAAACATAAATACAGAAGTTTTACAAATGTCATCTAAGGTTTTATCTGTATGTATCAGTGTTGTCTGTATTTACACATATAGAGAAGAACTGCAAAATTACAAAGACTAGTAGTATACTAACATCCGATGGCTTGTATTCATCTTGGGTCATTGACAGAAGCTGCAAAAAGCAATGCAAGGACAAATTATTACAGAAGCACAGCTCAAGCATTAGTAAGTTTAACTTCTTGAATACATGCATGCATATGTGCTGACTTTTGCAGATTTGCAACAAGAAATTCAGAAAGAATTCTTAAAAGGTCAGCAGAATTGTACGATACCATAAAATTGTATTCATTGTGCCATAGCATTGACATAATTTTACTGTATGGTACTGTGAATTTTAAATCAGAACTGAGAAAGTTGCATTGAAATTTTGGATACTAGGTCAAAGAATTAATCAGTATTGCATTATACTGATTAACTGCTTTCTAATGTCTTTCTAATGATCCAGTGCTTAAAAACTAAGTTTTTAAACAATCATTAGAATTACTATCATTATAAAAATAGTTCCAATAAAATGGTGATGCAAATATAAAATGTGATACTTTATTCATTTGCCAGCTCATTTCCCATTACTATTATTATGGTGGATTTCTTGGGGCTTGAGGATCTGTGGCTTGAATATATATGAATGTTCATATGTCCCAAATTTGACAATAACTCAACAAATTAAATTCTGCAGTGCAGCTGGTGCAGACAGATGGTTGAGAGCTGGACCCTTCCAGGATATTTTACACAACTGCCTAAACTGCCTTGCTTTGTATCTTCAAGGACACCAGTATGCTTAGGAGAAGATAAGCTGGCAGTCCCCACTCACTAATGACAGTGCTAATTAGTAGTTACAAGGCAGATCAGATCTTTACACCAGGTTTAGCTCCCTGGCAGACTTTCTAGCTGGTTTGCTCAAAGACAATGGCCCCAAGCCAAAAGCCCAGCCCTACTCTTCTTAAATGTGGAAGCCAAAAAAATAGAGCATGCTTTTCATTTACTTCCTTACACTGGCTCCTGGTTTTGTTTCATTCATTGTTACAAAATATATTCCTACTCTGCCATGCAGCCTTGATATTTTATTACTGATTTATGTGATCACACCTGAAGATCTTACTTGCAAGCTACATAACACTGCTTCCCTTAATTCAAAGTAATTGTGTAGTGCAGAGACCCTTCCCCCTCCAGTCTTACTTTTCTCTCATCAGTTGTGTAGTGGCTTGCATACCACAGGCTGCGTCTCCTCTCCGCTGTCATTGGAATGGGGCTGCAGGGAATTTCTTTGTCATCTTCCCTGCTGACAGATTTCTCTTCATCGGGAGTCTGCTAAATGACAACAAAGGACAGCACTAGCTATAGCTCTGCAAATACAATCTTAGCAGAGGAACTGAAATTCCCCCCAGCTGATGCCCCCTCTCCAAAGCATGTCTGAAGCATCTATTAGTGGCTACGACATTTGGTTTATGATAGATAACTCTGAGATGATATTTTCAGAAACAATGACAGAGCTTTTCTATAACTAGTTACATGCTAGTTACATGACACCAGAATTACACAGACCTCCATGTTCTACCTTAGCTTACCATATAATCATATCATAAGCATACACAAACACATAAAATATAAAACCTGCAGGATACAATGTTTAATTTCCAAGGCAGTGTATGCTACCTTGATTTCAGCATCTTTGACCGCTGTTCCATAATGTCTTTGCTGACAAGCTGGTAAGATATGGACTTGACCAACGGAACACAAGATGGGTGGAGAAGTAGCTAATCTGCCTTTCTCCAAGCAGGGTGAAGGCTCAAAGACAAGAAGGTAGATTGCCATGAGTGGAATTTCTCAGAGGCTGGCACTAGCTCTGGTCCCATTCAAAACTACCTGGGTGAAATTGCACCCACACAAAATTAGTGAAGGACACTGAACTGGGAAGAGGTAAATGGGCCAGAAGAAAGACTCACCATACAGAGATGGGACAACAAAAACTGCACAAGGTTTAACAAAGATAAAGCCCTGCAGCTGGAATAAACCCACAGAACAGTAAAAAGGCTGCGGACAGACTGTGTGGGAAGCAGCTCTGTGGAACAGGCTCTGGGAGTGCTGGTGCACAGCAAGCTGAACAAGAGCCAGCAGTGGACTGCACTCCAGCAGCAATGAAGGCAGACACGTCCTGGACTGCATCAGCCAGAGTACTGCCAGCAGATCAAGGGATGTGATTATTTCACTGTGTCTGGCAAGTGTCAGGCCATACCTGCAATGCAATTCTGGCATCCCCAGTTCAAGAGAGACACAGAAAATCTGGAGAGGATCCCACAGAGAATTGTCAAGAAGATTAGAGGGCTGAAGAAGCTGAAGGACACAGGAATGGGGTTTTTTCCCAACTTACAGCAATGAAATTGTAGTTTTAGAGAAGACAAAGGGTAGGCTTCGCACAGGGAGGCATAGTTATAGGACAAAGGTTAAGGACATAATTTGCCTCAGGGAAACATCTTCTGAATATTTAAAAAAAATTAAAATTATATATATATGTATATATATATTTATTTTTTTTTTCACCATGAGAACAACGAACCATCCAAGACGTGGCCCTGGAAAATCTAATCTGAGGTCCTGCTCTCAGAAGAAGTTGATTCACATGATCTTGTCAAATTCCTTCCAATCTGGACTGTCCTGTGACTCTTTGTCTCTGATCCATGTGGTTTATTCCTCCACCTGAGACAGTAACAGTTCTCACTAAGTTGAGGAGGAGTGCAAACCACAGTAAGTGACAGCTTCTCCTTAAGCCCTACCAGAGCTCTTCATGCACTGTGCCTCCTGAGTGGCAGCTTGCTGGTGGCAACTGTTCTCAGTGCTTAGGCAAAATCCTCTGCTGTAATAGAAGAATAAATCAGGGTGCTGGGGCAGAGGTCTGCAAAGCTACCCATGGGAACAGGATGTCCAAACATCCTAGCTCATTCTGAAACTCTCCTCATTCCAACCCTAACAGCAAGGTCCTATTTTTTACTTGACTTAGATAAACAATGATTATTAGTTTAGTTTCACTTCTCAGAGGAAATAGTAGCACATTTCACATATGATTGTATATTTGTATTTGATTGTAAAAGGGCATTCCTAGCAAAACTGTAAGATGAAATAAACTGATTCTGTGCTTAAAATACTTGTCACTGCTGTTTGAAACTTTAATATAAATATGAACCATAAAAAACTGCTTATCAAATGCATTTAGTTTGGCACCAGGGTGACAAAAACAATACAAAAGACCTAAGACACACACAATTATTTTAGTAAGATACTTTTAACTTTAGAGACGATAGGGAAGGGTGGGAAATCTTGTTTTCTCTTTCTCAGAAGAGAAGAAAACTCAGAAAACACAGTACTAGTCACACAAGCACAACTTGTGAGAGTCCTTAGACTTGCCTAATTTTTCCAGTTCTTCCTCAGCAACTCTTAAATACCTTTTAACTCAAACAATTATAAAAATTTTATAAGACGACTCTACATTCAACTGCTGTAACTCTGCTGACTACTGTACTATTACTTACCACTCACAGCACAGAATGAATGGGCTCTATTCATATATCCAGTACTAGCAGTTACAACTATGAGCTGAAATCTCCAGAGACAGATTGCTTTTTCTTATTTGCAGAGGTAGAATTTCACAAGACTCAATGTTAGAACAAGTCAGGATCCAAAACAGCAAGCATAAGAAAAGCAAATCTTCCACTGACTTCCACAGTAACTTTGAATGAGTAAGAGGCATTCAGAATCCCACATGGAGACCGTACACTGAAATTTCATACATGCCATACTTTGGCATTGTGGTGCACACACAAAACCCTGAAACTCAAGATTTGAAGTGGGGGGTGTTCCTGTAAAATTGTTCATCACTGCAGCATTTAGAGACAGTCTCAAGAGCATCTGTCTCAAAGACAATCCTTGCTGCAATCCAGGAGGAGTTTTATCCACAAGAGGACCCCAAGATGCAATTCACACAAGAAAAAAAAACCCATCAGGTCCACATCTTTTGCTCTCCTTTTGGCATCTGCTACACCAGTATTATATTTAACTTATGTATTTTTTTTAGACTGAAAAAGTATTTCTTTCTTGTTTTGTTCAAAACAGTTTTTGTTTAAGAGCTTCTTTCGAATAAAATTCCTGAGATGAGCCACTTCTTACTGTACAGGACAGCAGTATACAGAGAACAACTCCTGTACACTGAACACCCCATAGCATTTTGTCTTTGCCATTCATTAGATTTTAGGTAGGTTAGGAGTGAGATCCTAAATACAGATCAACTTCAAAATCACTGGGGACTGCAAAGGCAGGTTATATCCTTAATTCCATAATTAACCAAATGCACTACAAATTCACAAGTTTAAAAACATTTCAATGAAACCTGGAATGCAATTATGGCTGGATTTAAATAACTGAGAATGCAGTCTGCTAAGGAAAAGCTAGCGAGAGAAATTTTAAATCCTGATCTGTGGCACCACTAAACAAAACCAAAATGCATATAGACCAAAAAAAACAAAACAAAACAAAACCCCAAAAAACCCCAACAAAACCACAACAAAAACCAAAAATCCCCAAAAAACCCAAACCATAAGGAGGAAGTGCAGAAAATACAGTAAATTTTGCAAATCTCAGCATCTCTTTCTAATGACAAATACTTGCATCACTAACATCCTGTGCATCAAAAATAAGCATTAATGCATGGATACACTTTCCTTTACAGTGTTCCCTTTTTTAAGCATCCATTTCTCTTTGCAGAGAAGCATCATTTCTCTGGCATCTGAACTTCCCTTGGGAGTGCCAAGACTTTGCATTGCCTCTCATATAGCCATGGGTTGGAGCGACATCAGTGTTTCTTAAATTAATGTCTTTTAATACTTACTCTAGCTTGGAAAGCATCTCTAATTTCACTTGTTGGCAGTTCTCAGAGACTGGTTTTAGTGTTTTATGGGAATATCTATCTCAGACACCACAAGCAGTCTAAAAAAAAGAAGTGGAGGCAAGACCACTATAGTTCCTCTCAAGCCCCTTTAGGAATTTGCAGCATTCACTCTCTCCTAGACAGAAAGACTCACTTCTCTCCACTGAAAAAACACTGCAACTAACTTGGACCCAACACCAAACTTTAAGATGGTGACTTTTGGATGAAAACAATGCAGGTACTGGAAATCAATTCCCAGACTTGTTGAGATCACACAGCTCCCACTAACTGCACTGCACATGTGGTTACTCCTCTGTGAATAGTTCTCATGGTTTTACTAAGCAGTTTGTGAGATGTGAAGTTTTAGTTACAGTCCCAGTGCTAAAATCATATTATTATCTGGAAATCTCAGTTTTCATTTAAGGAAAGAAAAAAAAAAAAAAAAAATCTGGTTTCCAGAAGCTGCAGCTGCAGAAAAAATAAAAGGAAAAAACCCATAAAAATACCCAGTGCCAGAGGGTACTGGAAAAAAATTGCTGTGACTTTAGAAAAGATAGTATTAAGATTTCTGGAAATTTAAGACACCATTTTTTTATAGCTCAAGCTGATGGCTCTTGCACTGTTCACCTTTTAAAGCCCTATTTATGTAACCCCCAAATACCAGACATCTCAATTCAGAGGTAACATATTTTGATTGCCTTTTTAAATGTAAAACTCCTACATTATCCATTATATGAAGGAACACCCTTAAAATAAGAAAACCTTCAACATTTTTACCTGTTACTATAAACTCCACTAATTCACAGCACCATGAGTATTTTTATTGTGGTTTACAGCACAACTAAACCTCAATGTGAAAACTCACATCAGGCCTCTGAGGATCAGGAAATTAAAATAAGTAATGTCTAGGATCATCCTTTCTATACTTTCAGTTTCTAAGCTTTTAAGGTCCCTCTGGACTCCTATATACCCATTTTCCTCTGAAACTGGAAGAAGTAAAAATTTACTTTTTTTTTTCTCCTTGTTCTCTTGCTCTTAAATGAAAGCTGGGATTTTCACTCAGGCACACAGGAGGAATGGTTTCAAGAAAATTTTTCTATATCTGTGATAAAATTGCAAATTTGCGTTTTTTTCTTACATATCCTGTGCCAGAATGTATCCTTCCTCTGTTCTGGTAGACAAGCCTTGGGTGTTGGCATTTCACTGGCAGCACCTAAACTTGAACCACAGACTCAGAGTCATTTAGGTGGTAAAAGACCTTTAAGATCATTGAGTCACTAAAGTCCAGCCACTACTGCATACCAATATCTGCTTTCCAAATCAAAGCATTAATGCTCTGCCACTGCATTCCTTACATAATAGTCACAATGATTTTAAGAATAATATCCATGCTAGATCAGACTCTTGGAGACACCTAGTGAAAAGACCAGATTCAAAGTACCACCTTGCACTTGCTGTCTATTTCCCTTAATTTTCCTCAATGTCTGCACCTCTGTTAGCAAATATCTGCACTGGCCAGTCTCAGTCATTAGTCACGGGGAAGAGGGAAGGAAGTTAACCTTACAATGGGCTCTTGCAGCCAGAGACGAATGAGAGTGGCGAGGGTGTAGTACATCACCAGCAGAAGGATTGGATTGGCGTGGTGATACCAATGTAAATCCTGATTTTTGATGATCATCCAAGTGTTTGAGCAGTTTGTCTGAGTAAGAGAGGTGACGCCGAACAACCTGTGAATATAAAAAACCAAAGCAGCCACATTAAACACCCGATCTTAACAATTTTAAAAAATATTTTGGAGGGCAGTTTTTGCTTATGTTTAATGCCAATTGCTTTGTTCAAAAATAGCATCTGCCATCACATCTAAAATGTGGTATTTTCATTCCACATATTTAGTCAAAAGAAGTGGTCTTTTGCAATTGGTTTTCAACATAAAAAATGGGAGTATAATAATACTACATCTACTATGTCCAATGAGAAAACTTGCAATGACCTACTCCCTGTAGATCCAGAGCTACAGAAAATGGGAAGAGAAAATCTGGCTGCAAGTCCATTTGGCAAATCACAGCAACATAACATTTCAGAGAGATGTAGTAAACTGATGTGTAACACCATTTCAGTCACCCTGCCAGGACACAGCTGTACAGTGTATCTTCTTGGCACACTGAACAGTTTACTGATCTTTTCTTTTAAAAAGTTAATACTATTAATAAATCGTTATCTAATTATGCCAATGTTTAGAAACATACAGGGCTCTATTGACCTCATAGCTTTTGTAAACAAAAAAAGAAAATATTCAGAAAGGTTATTGTTTCAGATGATCAAATAACTGAGGGAAGAAAAAGAAGAAAAAATAATTAGAAGTATTAATATCAATGACATATTTGATGTTTCTGGGAAAACAGGGATTACAGAATATTTCTGTCAAGTAAGGAACATATGTTGGAAAAAACCCCACTCAGAATTAAAAAAATCCCCAACATTTTCAATTTAATACACAATGTTGGATGTCTAGTTGATGTGTTAAACACTGAAACAAAACTAATAGGAAACAATAATTAATCTGGATCATTCACTGTAAAACAGCTTGCAGAGCTCCAAAGTTAGGGCATGCACAGTAGCATGTGTCAGTATTCATTATAAACACTTTTGCCTATTGACAAAAGCTTTTTCTACCATAACGTCTGTGAGAGTTTTCATTTTTTACCAAAACAAGGTCGAGACAATTAAGAAGATCTCCTTCTTGGTAGAACAATGAATCCCAAACTATTGTTCCTCTGAAAGGGTAAACTGAACACATTAATAAAAAACAAACTCAAAACAAAAATATGCAAGCTTTTCTGCTGGGGAATTTAATTGCTAAGAGTGTCTAAAAGCTTAGACTTTCCTTAGCCTAGTAAGATCCAACATGAAGAGCTGAATGAATACAAAGAAAAACCACAACATTCAATGGAGATGTGCTGCCTGAAATCTGCCTTTTGGATGCCACAAAGTGAAAATGTTATACCTGCTCTCAACTGGGGATTTGCTGCATGGGCATAATACCATTAACTCCCAGAAGGAGAGCTCCATAGCATTTATTAAGGTATCTATCAGTACTCACTTCTCATTCTGATTGACAATACAGGCCAAAGGTATAAACTTTAAGACTTTCAGAGCTTTTGGGTGGACACAGGGTTGGAAAAAAAACCACTTTAAAAAACCTGCATAGAAAGTAAATTGCTGTAATTTGAAGGAGCTGAACGAGCTGTGTTTGAAGCTGACTCAGATTCAAACTTCCATAGCATCCAAGAACATTCAGAGACGATGTTACTGTTTGGCTCCATCTGGGTGAAACTCATGCTGGATTGTATTCTGTTCATATTTCTATCAGCATAGAGGAACATCTTATTTGTGTGCTTTCCTCTCTCCTACTGACTTGTCATTTTTGCTCATCAATGATCAGGGCTGTTGAGTTCCTATTAGCTGCTGAGTTCCTGTTAGTTTCATCTTTTACCTCTGTTTCACAACACAGTTCTCTGTCCTTGGTTCATTTTAAGCTTTTCTATGTAAGCACAGTATGATTCACCCCATTTCTGTCTCATTAGCATCAGAATCAGAGTGAAATCCAATTCTTACTGAAATGCCAAGTCTTTCCATTGACCGTTAGTGATGAGTATTTCCTACAGAAATGAGGGAAAGTTCCTGAAGGTTCTCAGAACCTTCTGCCAAGCAGACATGACCTTCATATCACATATTTCATTCCTACAGTATTATTTATAATATACTATAGCTAGAAAGTCAGAACAACTTGTGTTTTACTTTTATCTCCACTGAAAAGAAAACATTCCACATAATCCTAATGGTTAGGATATTTTATTATGTTTCAGTTAAATTCTCATTCTCTTAGTTTCATTTGCTGGCTCCAAATCATTCATACATTATAATATTGGACTTAATTCTGCTCCCTTCAGGTCCTGCATTCACCAAATATATATAAGTTACAGCACATCTTTTCCCTCAAGGTTGCCACATGACCAGCAATGTAGTTTAATGTCTTTCACTTCAATGTGTTCAATGCATTTTGCTCTGTCTCATAAATCATAGATGTAGAGGAACTGCTCCTTATTTCTGATTTCTCCTTGGGGTTTGAGACTTCTTAGTCACAATGTACTCGACAGAAAATTCCCTGTTTATCATGTTCAAAATTGACTGATGTCTTGGGAATGCTCATTCTGTCTGTTCTGGCCTCCAATAATGCTACAAGTGGCTACTCAGTATTTATGCTTCATCATTATCCTCAATGAGAACTGCTGCTGCAGAACATTTTTCAGAGAAATTGAGTCATCTTCTCTCACACAAAGCTTCTAATCACACAGGGATGGCTGCCGTAAAATGCATAAGCAATATAAATTAGGGCATTACTCAGTTCTGCATACTTCATTCTGCAAATATGTCTTTACAGTCAGTATTGATCCCAACCAGCTGTGTTTGAGTCCAGCTCTGATCTTGGTGTGACTTCATCTTACCCAACATCCATGCATGCCATCAGTAAGGTCAGAATGAGTCCTAAGTGGGAGAAACCCACTATGAAACAAAACATGTGCACCTGGATACAGAATATAAATAAAACAAATTATGAGACACTTATTTACTAATGGATATATTTGGCGTTGCATTGCATGCAATGTCACAAAAAATGGAGGTTTGCAAGATGTGAATAGATTAGTATTTCTACTCTTGCAAAGCTGGGTTTTTCAAAGACCTCACTGGTGTTCTGAAAAATGCACAGCAGAAATAATTTGGAAAAAGTTTTAGAAATTATAAAAGGCCAGGAAGAGCTTTAATGTCTGACTGAGAAATGCTCTGAAATAACAGTGAAAAACAGTTCTTAAAATAAAGGTGGCATCTTTTTGTCCAGTTACTATTCTATAAGCTTGTTTCCTGAGCAAACCTTCCTATGGTATCTGTGAATCATCCTTCTAGCAGATGCACTTCCACCTTTAACGATTTCCTGACAAAGCTGTAAGCTGTGACAATATAAGATTCCCACTTTCTATATTAGTCTAACATTACAATTCAGAAGAGGAATTCTAATTTCACTTGAAAACAGAAAAACAAGTTTCTGTTGGACCCACAGATATTTCACCTAAGGAGCTGCTGAATTTGCTAAAATTCTACTTGCATGCATTACTTAATTATTACATTAATATATTATAATAATTGAAGTAATTAGTCATGGTATTAAATATGAACAAAAATGGTTATGTAAACAAAAAATATGCTTCATATACAGAATTATCAAATGCAGTCATCGCGTATCTGTTTGGTCTGTGAATTCTGCATTCACTAAAAATTATTTGGAATTTTTTTTTGTAAAAACATATTTGTAAGTTCTGACCCTGCATGTATTCATGTTTCAGGAGCTGATTTCAGGGAAGGATTTGCCTTGTAATTTTCAAGGCCAGGAAAGGAAGTAATAATTCTGACTTCCTGCACAATGTAGGACAAGCAATAATTCTACTGAACAACGAACTTGTGGTTGAATAAGAGTCTGTATTCTAGAATGGCATCCAATCTTGACTTCAATTTATAGAAAATCTTCTGTCTCTTAATCTTTTTCTATGGGTTTTTGTTTCCACAATAGTTTTGTCTAGAGGAGATTTCCAGTTGCTGCATCTTCCTACAACTCTGTGTACTCCTTTACATAGTACTTTTCACTAGACAACAGAGCAGAGGGTAGTTTTTCTGTATCTTCTCTGAGCTTGCATGAAGATTACAGTTTGAAGAAAATGTCTGTATCTTACCACTTTAGGAGCTGAATTTCCAGATTTAGCATTTAATATTACAGGATATTTTTTTTTTCTGAGGGGAGCACCTATTGCTTGGTTATTCACAGCAATGGCATCAGAACATTTTATTGTGCTAGGTTGGATTTGGGCAATCCATTTTTTTAGAACTTCTGAATTTGTGTTGGATTTTATGAACCGTCTGAATCCTTGTTTCATCAGGATATCTTCTCTTGCATATTAATTTCACTCTTCTCCCATGAACAGAGATGAGAGTGGTGCCTGCAAGTCTGGGGTAGGAGAATGGAATATCAAGACTGACTAACATTTGAATAGCTGGGCCCTAAAATGGACATTTTGAAAGTGACCAAATGAAAGAAGGAAAGGGAAATAGAGGAGAGTAAGCAAAGAGGAGGAGAAAAAGGGAGGGGAGAATAAGGGAGGAAAGAGAGCAACGAATCCCTAGAAATGGGCAAAAAAATAGTATGTTTGGAGAAGGTGGTGGTGGTAAAAATATTATTTTTCTGGGGCACAAAGGGCAGAAATACAGGGAGAAAAGTCAAAACTCCATATTTCACTGTCCAAGCCCTGAAAACTGAATTTCATGAAGAAGAGTACTTGAAAGACTGAAAGGGCTATGTCCCAAACTCTAAACACTGCTTGAAGAGTGAATCTTTTTTCAAACATTGACTTAAAAGAGGTGCATACTTTTGTCAGGCTTGAAAATGTTCTGTGGGTAAGAGAGAGAAAGGAGTGGAAGGAATTAAAAAATAAAATAGCATAGAGAAAACATCATTCCTACACAGTCCTCTGAAAAGTCAGGAGTCCGCTTTTCATATACAAGCCATCCTGTTGGGTTTTCCGTACTTGGATGACAGAGCTACACAGAAGTTAAGATCCATAAACTTACACCCACAATGTCTCTTCCAAGGCAATGCTATGAGCCACCCCTCTCCCCCTCTTTGGGCTATGTGCCCAAAGCAACACATGCTGTTGGAAAGCACCCAGCCACTTCTGTGGTACCTTCAGACCCATCCTTGCCTTCCAGAGGGTCATTACTCCCCAGGCTATTGGCTGGGAATTCAGACCATACTGGGGCTCCTGCTCCAGGGTACACTGAACTGACACCACATTTTTACAGAAATAGCAGAACATTGGGAGGAAAGAGGTGGAAAAGTTGGCTGAAATGCATTAGGCATCTCAAAGAATTAGGGTTAAAGAGAGCAGAAGGCATTTGGTTTCATATGGCTTTCTAAAGGAAAAAAAAAGGATGTATAGAAAAATTGGCATTTGTCTTTCCAAATAATGTTATTTATAAGATTCCACAGAGACGGAGTTGATCCTTCATGCCTCCTCTTCAGCTCAGCAGGACACATACTGCAGCCACAAACCTCAGTCCACAGCAAGACTAAAGTTATTAAATGTATCCATATTGGAGTGATACGAGCTTTAAAAAGCATTGCAAGTATTTTTAGCACTAAAAAGCCCTAGACCCTGCTCTGCTTCAGACTTGGATAATTCAGAACTGGCTAGGTGGAATTGTGACATATTAATGACCATACAAAAATTTGACTATTTGGGTTGAGAAGTATTATGATAAATTTCAGCTTAACAGTTCAAAACACTTTTTTGAAATATCTGTAAATGTATACTAAGACTGGAATTGTTTTTCTTCAGCATGTTGCTATCCCAACGCTATAATACATGCACACATATAGTGAATGTAGACTTGGTAGGTAAGTAGATCGTTCTAACTTTTGTTTTAATGTCATCACATTTCTATAGCTCTTTAGCAGATGTCTTCTGTCCTTTTTTTTTCTACCAAGTTTTGGTTTCCATAGCTCCTATTGGATCAAAGCTTTTCTGGCAATGACTAAACCAGCCTTTATATATCTCCCCCCCTCTTCTGAACATAGTGCCTTTTCTTTTAAAGGAAAACTAATTTCAAATGCACATCTACTTTATGAGAAACCTCATGAGAAAGTGAGTAGTTTAAAACTTGTGTGCTAATATCATCCTTATAACGAGGACAGAGAGAAATTATGAGCCATTAATCAGGAAGCTGTGGAAGAGAAAGGATATCTTTAAGGGTGGTGAATTACATAAAAGCTTGCAAAACCTGTAAATACAACACAAATCTTAATTGAAGGAGAAAAAACCAACCATATAAGCAGCTACAACAGAATTACTTTGCTTTCAAGTGTATTAACAACTTTAAACTAGTATGATGAACAGTAACTACTCTATAAGCTGTTTTTGTTTTGAAGTAACCAGATAATCAAATTTTCTCAGAGACACTGTGACTGGAAGCTGTTAAGGAATGGGCATCCATTAAAAATGACCAAACTTCAGACGTTAAAATACTTCACATACCTGAAATATAGCAGCTTCCCTGAAGGGAATTTAAGTCTGAACATAAAAACTTGTGATCTCTATGCCACATTTCATCCAATAATTGTGCTTTGTACTGACTTTCTATTACAAAATATTTCATTGCTTTAGAAGCAATAATTCCCCACCATTATCACTAAAAATAGCCGTGGATCTATTAATCCCTTGTTTACTGAGACAAAACCCATCTTCACAAGCCTTAAATGAAGATGATTTGTCCTATCAATGGGTTTCCTCTCTGGATCCCCAAATCTTTTCATTACCCATGACACAGCTCCACTTTGCTGTGAGTTTCTAGTGAGCATCAACATCGATGTTGTTTCTTTCAGCACATCAGTGAGCTAGAAAGGCAGCATGTTGCTGTAGCCCTCAGGGGCCTCTGTTAGGACTTCCAGAGGCTGTCATCTCATGAAGAAATGTATTGAAACAGCGATTCCAGTATCTTTTTATTCCAATCAGACATCTGAGCATCTGGTACAGGGAGGACTGCCAGATAGGATAGCAAGAAGGCGGTGAAATGTGGATAAAGGAGCTGAAGAAATTGCTTTAGGACTCCTGCCTGATAATCTAGCTAGAGTGACTCCATCAACATGATTATTCCTCACCAGGGCCAGCATTGTCACTGCTTTGACAGCAGCAGCCTGGCTCAAGTTTTAGGTTAGGCAAATAGAATTTGTTCTCAAATAGAGTTAGGCAAAGAGTTGTTTGTTCTGTCACAAAAATAAAACTACTGTAAACACAGAAGAGTTTTGGGTTCATTTTTGTTTTTCTTTTCCAAATACTTTCAGCTACAAACCAGAGGCAACTCAGGCAGGATGGAAGCTGCAGGAGTGAGGCAGCCTTGCTGGGATTAGAGGCTGGAGAGAGAACAGTCACCCCAGCAGAGAAGGCTGGTTGGCACCAGTGATTTGCCAGCTGCACATCTTCCTCATGTACACACATATTCTCTGTGACCATAAAGAAGGGTGAAAAGCAACTAATACTGAACAGCACCCTCTGAGTATGGACAACATCCAAGCTACATGGAAAAAATTAAAAACATTTAATATTTGGTTGGACTTTCTACTCAGAGATGAAAGTAATAAGAAAACAGGTCCAGGCTTCTAAGGAGTCATGTGGAAGGCCTGGGGAAGCCAAAGGCATGTTCAGAAACACCCATGGACACTCGAGCACAGAAGAGGAGGCACAGCTTAAAAACTGCATAGCTTAACAACCACATGGATAACAATGACTTTCTGTGCTGATTAGTAACTGAGGCCATTGGTTTTTCAAAGCAAATTGGCTGAGCTGCTGAAAGGAAAGCAGTCAACAGCCCCACCTCAGAAAGTCTCTCACAGGCAGAGC
Source organism: Drymodes brunneopygia (assembly GCA_013400955.1). Classification (NCBI taxonomy): domain Eukaryota; kingdom Metazoa; phylum Chordata; class Aves; order Passeriformes; family Petroicidae; genus Drymodes; species Drymodes brunneopygia. Next base: position 241,617 of record VZTZ01007252.1, on the reverse strand, counting down.
AGGGGACAGTCTGCTCCCAAAACTCAACCAATAGGGCAGACCACAGACAGCCTTGTTGTCCTAAGCTTAGGTGTTGGGAGAAGAACAGGAGCACTTAGGTAAAACTTCAGCAGAAGTCAATTAGGAAGATGAGACAGGGCTCAGACAACCCCAGGGAGCATCAGCATTCAGTGGGATGGTCCTGACCAGAACATGCAAATGACCTGGTACAACAACCAACCATGGAACTGCCTAAGGGCTTTACTGCTATCTCTTAGAGTAACATGTGCAGAAGAACAGAAATAGTTTTAAAGTGTAGCTTCATAGTATTTTAACTTCAAGGTAACTTGGTCTGTGATCTAGGACTCAGACTGCAGCCAAAAGCTTTGTGCTTTATTCCATGTTCTGGCTGTCTCAGGAGGGTTATGTGATTCATCTAACTTCTCTGTTAGGGAATTTTTCCACCTCTGAAAAAGAAGTGATGATACTTTTCAGTCACATTGGGACAGTCTGCTAGGTCCAGTGATGCATGCAGAGGATAAAGAGATTTTCCACCTACTCAGCTGGCAGTGATACAGTTTGAAAAAAAACAGAAGAGTGATGGATTCCCTCATCAAGAGATTCTGCAGGAGAAAGTATGAGCAAAGAAAATATTCCTTTTTAGCGGCAAGTGCACTAAGGCAGAAATAAAATCTATGATTCCCATTTGGCTTAAAACATAAAAAGAAAGTAAAATAGCAGGATATGGGGAAGAAGATAATAGGATAATGAACAATAACGCCTGGGAAATTGTGTGGAAATTGCCTCATTTCAAAACGAAAGCGGTATAACAGCTGATTTTAAATTGGTTATAAATTGAACATGATTGGTTCAGCTTTTATCAGCCAGTTCCAAACTTCAGCTAAGTGAACATAAACAAGAGATTAAGCACTTCCACTCTGTGAGTGTTTAGAGAAACTGGTGTAGACTGCCCTTGCACGGACAAGGACTAACTCCCCAGCGTGTGCTCAACTGATGTTACTCAGGACTGCCTATTTTACTTCCAAGGAATGTGGGGTGATTCATTTGTCAATGTTGATACATTGAGCTGAAAACCCAAAGAGCTACCTAAGTGTAAAATATTCTTCATCACAATTCCTGGTCATGCCAGAGTATGAGGATAATTGTTCTCAAGCAGACCTCAGGAAAATAAGTTTGTAAATCCAAGAGAAGTTTGTTAGTTACAATCCACACCTCCTAAGACCACAGAATAACGGGAATACAAATCTGGTAGGAGGATAGGGCTTCAGTCCCTTTTCTGTACTTGTTTTCAGGCACTTGATCAATGATCATAATATGCAGATCTGTGTTTTCCAGGAAATACAAAGAGAAAATTCAGGGATCACTTCTTCGCAGTCACCCTCTGCATGTCCACAAAGGACAACCTGTGATGGCAGGGAGTCTATTCAAGTGTCAGTGTTGGGATCTGACACTTGCAAGCCCATGGTGTGTATGGGGGAGTGGAGTGATCTTTCTCTCCCTACCCATGAGCAGAGCTCCTGCTGGCAGGGAGGTGTGCTGGTCACAGAAGAGTCAGCTGCCTGAGAGTGTGCAAAAGTGGGATGCCTACATCATAAGACCAATTGCACACCCAATTCAGTTGAATTGGAATCAGCAGGAAAGTTTATCACAGTACATCAGCACCTTTAAAATCTTTGTCGCTTCCCTCTGTCCCTCTCACCTCAGTAGCTCAATGCATCCAAGGAAGAGGTGCCTCTGTGCAACACACAGCTGTCAGGATGTAGGAGACGTCAAGAAAAAGGCAGTTCACCACCATCGTGTCAAATGACGACTACTGATTTTAATATTCGTGGCTTAAACTCGATTTTCAGATGCAGTTGGTTGCTGTTGGGAGTGCTAAAGCTCCCCTCTTCCCACCAGTGTGAACCCACTGTGGCCAGGGCCAGCCCCACCAGGCTGCCAGGAGTCTCACCAGTGGCAGACTCACCATGGTAGCAGAACACAATTGGGAAACCAGTCTGTACCTCCAGCAAAAAACCATTATTTTTAAAAAGTCTTAGCACATATCTCTGTTTTCACCCCTTTAAAGTCCAGGAGAAGACAGAGGGGTGTAAATCACCGGGGGTGCAATATCAATAACATGAATAAACTTGTGCCTGCTTCTTCCAAGGCTAAATTTGGCACTTGATGTGGGGTGGTGGTCATGGTGAGCGCCAACAGCTACACCATGGGGATGGAATTAGGAAGGATTGCTCTCCAGGCCAATTGCTACTTACTATTTCCTCTCTTACTTTTTTCTCATCCAACCTTTCATGGTAAAGGGAGCCCTGATAAGGCCACTTCATAGTTTAGAAAGAGTTTATAATAGCAAGGGTGATTATTGTCTTTTGTGAACAAGAGAATGACCTTGCATTTCTAAGCTGTTAATAGAATCATTCACTTTGTCTGCAAAATATTTTTTAACAAATATAAAGAAGCTTCAGTTCTGAGAAAGCCTATGGGCTAAAACATTTTAAATAGAATTAAACATCCTAAAACATAGTACATTATAGAGCTAATATGAAACTCAGCTGCAAAATTTCTGTAAGAATAAGGTCAAATACCTAAATTCTCTTCCTCTGAAAGAGAGAAATTGTAGCTCTCTAACCAAATCTGGTCATCATAACCAACATGGTGCTTGTCTGGCATGTTTTGGAGCATGCTCTGCAACTGCAAAGTGTGCTTTTGCTGACAGAGGATGATGGAAACAGAAGTGCAGTGCAGTGTCTTTACGTGGCAAGTACCCAAGGGTCTGGCCTCTCCCTGGCAGTGGTGCTGCAGTACCACGGTGAGAAGTGCCTAAAAATACCAGGCACAAGGCACAAAAGCTGCTGCAGCCAAAGGGCAGCTCAGTATAGGACACATAAATGAGCCTTAAATACTCCATCTTTTCAAACACTGGCTTGTGACCAAGTCAAGAGTCAACCCCAAAAACCTCAGAGTTTCCTACAAGGTTAAGAAAATTCTGCCTCTCAGAGGTGAGTCACCTTTGAGTCAGGTGCCAAAGACAGTCTGCAGGAAGGATTAGCAGTGGCTGCAGCTCAGGTGAAACATGTTGCCCAGCTCTTGGTTCCAGTGGAGCTACAAAAGCAGCAGCAGAGCAGGAGATCAGTGCCTCGCCCTGCAGAGGCAAGACACAGCCAGCAAGGTAATCAATCTGCTACATCTTGCTATTTTGGCAATATCTGCTCTCCTAATGGGGTTTTATTCCCAAGTTTAGCCTCTAACTTGGAAAAAAAATATTACAGCTGGATGTCCAACTCTGATTTGAAAACTCCAGGAACAAGACAGTGTTTCAGCATTTATAACCCTGGCTGAACAGAGTATTTGGGCTACAAAATCTGAATCTGTATCAAAATTTCTGGGGAAGTCCAAATGGAGGATTTTGGACTGGACTCTTCTCAGATTAATCTGAAAACAAACTGAATATCTGAAATCTACCATCTGTAGCAGATTTCTCAAAAAATAAAAGAATCATTTAAGCATACTTATTATTAGTTATTTTAAAACCTATTTTCAAAGTCCTGCTTAAAGAGATTTACAGACATCTTTCAGATGAAAATTTTTTCTTGAAAAAAAAGCCTTAAACTAGACTTCCCAACTCATACTGCAGCAAAGCAATCAGTTGTGTAATTCCAAATTCCCATTTACTTAAGATGGTGTGAAATAAGGTACCACTGTGAAGTGGATGACGCTACCTGGACTCCTAGGTTTGCCTCATTTTGTAAGGGTGATGCCTTCCATAGATTAAAACAGTTGTATTTAAACTATTTTGAACATTATTTGCCTGAAAACTACAAGCAAGACAGACCTAAACTATAAGAAAGCACATACCTTTTAATTTACATTGGATTGCTGGATCTTTAAATTAATATACTTCTATGCACAGTTTTGGACAGGAATAACTTTACTGACTCAGGATAAACCTCATACCACTGCACTGATCCTATTTCTTCATGTTGGCAAGGCCTTATCATTTCCCCAATTACATTCTTTTGCCAAAATAAACAATATCAGGAAGAAAGGAGGCAGCAATCCGAAAAATGGCGAACATATTACTGTGTATTTTTTCAGGCTGTGACACTGTGTACCTAATTTCTGAAGACATTTTAGCTCATTGACTTGTTTTTACTAACTTGGATGAAAAGAATTTTATGGCAGAAACATGATACTTTCTGAATTTTGCTTTAAATGGGTACTTCTCATTATTTTTTCTCCATCTTTGTAAATCAATTTGCAATTTGATTTGCTGGCAGTGTGCCTACCCTGGCATACCAGCTATACTTCAGACTTTTCAGTACACTGTACATTTTTCAATCTGCAGATCCTAGTGCTCACTCCATGGCATTTCAGCATATTTGTGTTTATGCCACTTCTACCTGCACATCACAGATCCAAGACAGCTACAGCCATAGATCTGAAACTCTGTAGGACATCGATATCTTCATGTTCACCAATATCACCATGGGAAGTGCTCAGGGCTATGTTATCACAATATCCTATTTTGGGGAGGGAAAGTACTTTCTTTGCACAATTCCATAAGGTTTCAGGGCAAAACATGTATATTAACCAGATTTCAGGTTATCCCTCCCAAGAAAACGGCTTTCTTCTGGTGACATTGTTCAGTCACTTCTTACAATCACAAGCGGAATTTTGAGTTGAAGGGTTCATAAAAGGAAGGAGCAGCTCAAGGATGATGCAAAGCATAGCTGAATAATACTGTTAACTTGAGAATTTTCCTGTTTGTTTGGGTGTAGTTTAACTTCATTTAGTCTGAAATCAATCGATACTCTGACAAGCTGAATGCATTAGTATTCAGAGAAAACACATTTTTTATTGATCAGAGAAACCACTTGTGCATTTCTTGTCAACCTAAGAACTCAAACCCAGAAAGGACCTTTTTAAGACTTACACTCTGCAGAGAGAAATAATGCCCACCAGCAGGCCAAAAGAAGTAGTTTTCACATCTGCCCTTGAAACTGAGGAAAGTTTATCCTTGGGATTGAGCTCTCAAAACTTTACAGATAAATAGAAGTCCTTCTTTTATATGGAATCACAGAATGAATTAGGTTGGAAAAGACCTCTAAGATCATCAAGTCCAGCCATTAAACCAAGATTGCCAAGTCCATCACTAAACCATGTTCCTAAGTGCCACATCTATAGATCTTCTAAATATCTCCAAGGATGGTGACTCAACCCCTTTCCTGAGCAGACTCTCCCAATTGAAGACAATTCTTCTGATGCAGAAATTTCGCCTAATATCCAATCTAAACCTCCCCTGGTGCTGCTTGAGGCCATTTCCTGTTGTCCTGATACTTGTTATTCAGGAGAAGAGACAACCCCCACCTCACTACAACCTGCTTATAGAGCAAAAAGGTCANTGAATTAGGTTGGAAAAGACCTCTAAGATCATCAAGTCCAGCCATTAAACCAAGATTGCCAAGTCCATCACTAAACCATGTTCCTAAGTGCCACATCTATAGATCTTCTAAATATCTCCAAGGATGGTGACTCAACCCCTTTCCTGAGCAGACTCTCCCAATTGAAGACAATTCTTCTGATGCAGAAATTTCGCCTAATATCCAATCTAAACCTCCCCTGGTGCTGCTTGAGGCCATTTCCTGTTGTCCTGATACTTGTTATTCAGGAGAAGAGACAACCCCCACCTCACTACAACCTGCTTATAGAGCAAAAAGGTCACCTCTGAGCCTTCCCTTCTCCAGGCTTCTCCCTGGGTCTTCTCCAGAACAACTCTAGTTCCCTCAGATATTCCTCATAAGACTTCANTTCTAAATATCTCCAAGGATGGTGACTCAACCCCTTTCCTGAGCAGACTCTCCCAATTGAAGACAATTCTTCTGATGCAGAAATTTCGCCTAATATCCAATCTAAACCTCCCCTGGTGCTGCTTGAGGCCATTTCCTGTTGTCCTGATACTTGTTATTCAGGAGAAGAGACAACCCCCACCTCACTACAACCTGCTTATAGAGCAAAAAGGTCACCTCTGAGCCTTCCCTTCTCCAGGCTTCTCCCTGGGTCTTCTCCAGAACAACTCTAGTTCCCTCAGATATTCCTCATAAGACTTCAGCTCCAGACCTTTCACCAGCTTTGTTGCCCTTCTCTGGGCATGCTTCAGCACCTCAATGTCCTTCTTGTAGCAAGAATTTGGGGAATCAAAATCTTTTCTTGGCATATAATTTGCCATGAAAGCCATGTACTAGTATTAATGGGAACTCTGCATATTTAGCACATCTTCAAACCAAGATTGTACATAAAATAGCAAGGTATTGATTTTCCTCTGGGATGAAAAATGCTAAAACAATTTTTTCCCCACCATGCCAATACACGTCTCTCATTTTTCCTCCTCTAGCCACTGCTTATATATCAGCTCAACTCCATTATTAAAAATCATCAGCGGCCTTTTCTCACACTAAGATTTTCACTTCCAAGCTCAGATAACACCTGTCTTGGCGCTCTTCAAAGACATCTCCCTGAAAGCAAAGTAAATCCTCAATAGAAAGAACTGCAAATAAAGAAACAAGGAATATTGCATCTTCTGCTGCCATTGTGTTCAGTCTGTACACATTGTTTTGCATATTCAAACATAACTTCCTACATATTTTGGAACATCAGCCTTCATATGATTTCACGTGTAAAAGGCAGAGTACTCAACAGTACCAGTTCAAGAGAAAGTCTGCAGGAAGGTAACATCATTTTTTTGGTTACAAACATGTCAGTACGTATTCTGAAGCCCAATATTGGGACTTTTTAAAATCCAAACTCTGAAGGTGCTTTGCTTTTCTACACCAAGGCAGGGGCAACTTTCTTGCAGCTTGATATTTTCATTCCAAAAATTAATGACTAAGCTAAAGTGCCATATTCGTACTGAACAAACTTTTGTCTTAAAATGAAGAGTCACATTATTTACAATAAAAGAAATTACTAAATACAGACAGTCATCTTGAGACTAAATTAATTGAAAAAATAAAATAATTAAAAATCAATAGAAAAAATACTAAAAAGAAAAGAGGGACTTCACAAGTTTATGCATATGCACATACTTCAGCTAAATGGTAGGAGGCACATATTTCTTCGCCTTGAGAAAATGTTCTTGCTATATGTTGCTAAAAACTGTGAGTTGATACCCTTGAAGCCAAATGGTTGAGAATTTTGAAGCCATTTTCTTTTTATTTTCTTAATGCACAGAGGAAGTAATATAAAAGGTTTAGGGAAGTTGTGAGCACTTCAGCTTCTTGGCACTAGAAATCATTCATTCCTCTATCTTGACCTCTAGGTGGCACAAAAGAACCTAAACTAAGCAGGTTTTTCTGATTTTTCAGGTAATGTTATGCCCTCCCAATCAGACTCCACAAGTCACAAATTCCAACACCACAAAAGACGCATCTATTAACCTGTATTAAATAAAATGCAAAAATAACTACTAAAGTAACAGCTACTGTAGCTAGACAGCTCAATTTTACTGGTTTTAATCGTGCATTGAGAGATAAATAATTAATTGATTCTCCATGGTACATCTAATTTCCTTTCACCTTCAGATTATAATAGTTAAAAGGAACAATAGGTTCACTAGAATGAAAGTTAATGTTAACATTTAGTTTAATGTAAGGATTACAACAGCATTAAAAATACATACCATAAAAACCAATTTGCAATCATCATCCAGCAGAAAAAATAGTAATGAGAAAAATACATCCATTACTTCATCTTATTTTAGACTACAGTGTGTAGAAAATTAAAGGGTCAGTGAAATCACAGCAAATCAATATTTACTGCAGAAGTAAGTAGAAATGCTGCTTTTTTACTTAAGTAGAAGTTGGTATGAAGATCAGCATGCTCTGTGTGATTCTGTGTGACCAGAGAGAATTTTTCTATCAACAGCCTAATATGAATAGTACATGAAGGACCCCAGCAGCCCTCAGCCTCTGCACACAAGAATGGCACCACAAAAGCACTTTGCTCCAGTTAAGACACTATGACATTAGATATCAGAGCATCCTCTACAAAAAACCAAACGTGTATGTGTACACTTGCCCTTGTATCAATGGTGCCACCTATTTCCTTTACATCCTGCATTAGACAAATCATTCCCACTCACATCTGAGGAACACTCTGAGCAAAACCAAAAATCACCTTCCTCCCCCAACCTGCTTCAGCTCTCTGTCTGCAGTTACCCAGTCTCGACTTTAATCACTCTATCATTCAAAACCATTCCCTCTGAAATAATTTGGCTCTTCTATGACTGAACAAGAAGCTATGTGCAAAATTTGTCAAAGCATTATGTGGAAGATCATTGGCACCAACATGTGGTAACAGTGCACTGCATCACGTCCCCACAATTAAACAGGAAAGGAATTTTTCTCACCTCGCATAGAAATCTTTTGGTGGAACAACCTCCTGAAAGAACTGTAGCTGGTACAGATAAAGTCCAATCAAGTGTCCCGCACTGAATATAGCCATTAATACACACAGACAGCTGAATATCAGCGGATCAAATGCTTGGCAACAGGACCACCATGTGCACAGGCCCAAAAACACAAAGAAATACACAGCTGAGGTCAAAGATGGCACCATCATACCTGTAAAAATAAAAATATGGAGTGTTGGAGAAGTGTGGGAAATATCAGCATTTGTTAAACCTTAAGTTTGACAAGACAAAAAATATCAAAAAATGTAATCCAATTAGTCTTCTGCTAATTACTATGATTAGTCTGCAAAAAGACTGCTATTAATTTTGAGACTAGAAGAGAAAGATCTTTTTTTTTTCTTTTTATTTGTTCAGTTCACTTATGCCGTATCTTAACACTTAGAAAACAACCACTCTTCAGACTTTCCCCTCAGATGGAATCTTCTCTACGTAAAGATGTTTCATAAAGCATGGAAAAAACCAGGAAGTGGCTGCAAGGGCAGTCAATGCTGTCTGAGACCACCAGTGTATGAATTTTGAATATAAGGTGCTAAAATGGCATGATGGATGAATAGTGAAAAGCCTTCTCATACACATATTGAAATATCTTGAGTTATTAAAACAAAACAGACCCTGAATCATATATTGAAACTATGAGATTTATGTAAAAATCTACAGAATAATCAGTAAATGTTTTATTTTCTTAAATTGTGAACTCCTAGAAATGAACTCATTTACATATGACAGAGACTCTGCTGTCACACGTGTATATTGTTTTTGCTTTTGCACGTGTAGCCAAGTATGTCGCTTGAGAAAATGTCCAGCTGGTGAAGGGGACTCAATGCTCTGCTGGTAGTCTGCAAAAATGAGTTAGAAAGCAGGAAAGACATTCATGTCTAAGAGTGGCAACTATGAGAAAATGACACAAGAGCTTGCAGCCAGCACAGCAGCCCAGGGGATTCTCTGATGCAACAGTGCCGGAGTTAGCAGGGGTGCCTTCCTAAATTTATTTCTAAGCTTTTTAACTAGTATGAGTCTAGGAGCCACCTTCCTCAGCACAGACCTGCAGGCTCCTGGTGGCCTACAGCTCCACTGTGCCTGCTGGCCCTGCCCCTTGCCAGGTGCTGGCTTGACAAGTCTTTTGGGAGCAGCACTCCCAGGGTCAGTCCCTGATGGAGCTGAGTCCACGCACTATAGGGACTCATACCCACAGTCATTTGCCTGAGCTTCACCACCACATCTTTCACATCATATTTTACGCTTTAACCTATGGTACTGTAAAACTTCACCCAGCAATTTCTGCCTCAAGGCTGTAACTATTTCCTTTCTTCTTACAAAGAGACACTTTGTCTTTATTCAAACATCTTTGCAGAATGAGAATCTATGATATCCTAAGGTAAGTTCTTTATTATGGCCAGTTACTCTGGCTGTGAAAAATAAAAAAATTTATTTCTGGTCTGAAATTGCCTAGGTTTACCACTTAACTGCTGGCTCCTATTATCAATTCTACTAGATGAGATACCTTAAAAAAATGGAAGCACTTTGTATCTTTGTCAGTTCTTTCAGTCTGCAGTCAAGTCACCCTTCAATTTTTTGGCATGGTAAATAAGGAAGTATTTAACTTTTAAAGATCAAGGTCTCTCTCTGGAATACAGGCTTCTCAGACCTCAAGTCCTTTTTGTAACTCTACTCTGAACACCTCTCACTTCTTGGCTTGTGTTGCAGCTCCACAGGCAAGCTGCCCATCACCATGAGAAGAAGTTGCCCCCTGCCACTCCGGCACAATCCTTCTGCTTCACCCTTCCCTGGATGATGTTCACCTATGTAGAGTGGCATCAGGCTTTTTGAGTTTGTTTGCTTGGGGTTTTTTTAAAAACAACTCTCTTCCCTGATGTCAGGCCCTATGGTGGTTCACATATTTTTTCTCTATTTAGATTTATTACTTCCCATTTGGCTACATGTAAGGCTGTTTAGCAATCTTGCCTTAATGAAAGAGCCTGCCTTACTAAAAGAGCCACATCTGACCAATCCTCATCATTCAGTATCAAACATTTTTTGTACTGTTGTACTGTTGTTTTATACTTCATATGCTGATAACTTATATGTTAAGTATACAGTTGTACTTGTACTTTATATGTAATCACTCCATTCAAGCATGTGAGTTGGCAGATAAATGCTAATCTCCAATTCCATGATCTAATTTTGAATTCAGCAGTTACAACCTACAGTGGTTTTGTACACTTCCGTTCTGGCTGTAGTTGGTTATGTGGTGTTAAATCAAATGTCTTATAATAAGATAGGCTATGGAACATCAAAGCAGCTACTCTTACCAACTAAATAAAAAACCAAAAAGAAGTTTGCTTATCACTCTTTTTACACACTACATGGTCGAACAAATAACCTATATGAATGCAGTTCCTTTTTACACTTAGAAGTGATGAAACCAAATCTATGAATTCACTTTAATATACATATATATATATGTATATATAAA
>VZTZ01007252.1:0-230374 GCA_013400955.1 Drymodes brunneopygia | reverse complement strand
TATGCCCCCATTCACCATTTGGTTATAAGAACAACTGTGAAAATCATAAACAGAATGACAGGGCCACACAGCATCAGTACAAAAAAATTAAGCAACTCAGCATATTCCAGTACCTGCCAAAGAGTTAATTTAATAAAATCAGCAGCAATTTCTTTTCCCTTAAAAATTTCCATTGTTACTCCCGCAGGTGCCAAAGTGCTGACAACTCATTTGTTAAACGCATAATCTAATGGGATCCTGAGGAAATTTTTCAAACACACCAACCTGCTGAACCAAGTAAAATTGTAACAACAACTTTTCCAGTGGTGATTATCATGTTGCCAATAAACTCCCTCAGTTTGGATGCTACAAAGGCAATTCTACGCAGCAATTTTAATTTCATGGTCTCCTCAAATTCTGCTTCTCCACAGTCGTCATCATCCAGATCTTCTTCATACATCAAAGCATCATCTGGCTCTAATTTTTCTCTTACAGCCTAAAGGAGAAGGAAGGAAAGAAAAATAGAATGCAAAAAACAGAGAGAGGGAGACACAAAAGAATTTGAAATTAAAACCCATGTGTATATTATTTAACAACGAAGTCTTCTTACAAACTTTGACTATGCTGAGTAATGAGAGCTAAGAAAGATGTATTAAATCTAGAGATGTACATTGATGTCTCCCACTTCAGAATTGCCTCAAAATGTTAAGGGTGCTAAGGGTGGTCTCTGGGAAAGGCTGCAGTCCTCCCACATGTGCACAACAGCTGCTTGCTCATTTACATACGAAATTTGGTTTGATTTGTTCAGCATTCTTCGAGAGATAAGCATCTTCCTATCTAATACCTTTTAAACTCCTCTTTGCCTCAAAGACTTCAGTCATAAGCTCCAACAAGCACAAGCCCTGGTTGATACTGCTCAATAGATCTCACTTTCCAAACCTATTTTTCATGAACCCTTTCTCTAAATGCAAAATCTAGAATGGGGCAAATAGGAGTGATCTGGAACAGGGCAACAATGCCTGAAATGAATGGACAGATAACTCGTTGGCAGTTTGGGGGAGAAAAAATACACCAAGCAGAGGTTTGGGGAGAGAACAAGAAATGCTGAGATCAACTGATGGTGAAAGAATAGGTGAAAATGTGAGCAAGAGAGAAGGAGTGAAAGCTTGGGTGATCTACAACAATTTAGCAGGGGTAATGTGACCAGTGGCTTAGAACTACACAATGGAAAAAAGAAAAGTAGGAAACATGGAAAGGCCTGTCATACTTGAGCAGTTTGTTAGGATTTGGCAGTGGTTTTCACCATTGAGACTCCATCGTATCTTGGAGACCAGAAGACATACACAGCTATTGAGTGATGCAGACTAAATCACCAATCCACAGTAAGAATCTGCGGGATTAGCAAGAGGCCCACACAAAGATACAATTTATGGAAAAATTAGTCATTCACGGAAATGTAGGGGCATATTAAAAAAAAAAAAAAGTGTGAGTTTTGAGCCAGGTTCTCATTTGGTGTAATATAGAATAGCTTTTTTGGCACTAATTTAGACTTGTATTAGCTAACACTAGCTCTGGCCAAACCGTATCTTTGTGTGTGAAAGTAAAAAAGAGAGAGATTATTGGTATTTTTCATCAGAATAGCAGTTTTGTATTTATTGGTGACCTTTGGCAGAAAAAATTCCACACTGACAGATAAGATTGCAGCAGGAACAGATGAACTCTCAGCCTACTTAACCAAATTCTTCTGTACCACTACATTATGTGGATTCCCAAAAGAACAAAATTCCCTGTAGACACCTTCACTCCTTCATTTCACCTCTAAGTCTGTTGCCAGCTTTGTCCTATTACTTCAGAGCATTAATATTGTTGTGAATGCCAAGGAAAACAAACTAACTAACAAGCAGACAAACAAACCCCCCAAAAACCTGCTTATTCTCAAGAGTCTCTATTTTACAGGCAATGAACGATGCAAAAAGTACAGCAGGGCTGATCTGGTAAATCTACATTTCTCTTGGACTTATCCAGATATTTCACTAGCAATACACATTTTACATGAAGTATAGTAGAATTTCAAGTGCTTTCTTATTGTCACCATTCACCTATACAGCTTTCAACATATAAATTATTAGCTCCTTATGCAAAATAGTAGAGATGATAGCCCAAACATGCAGTCATCACATTTCAAGCCATGCAGCACAGAGGCATTCTGTCTGTCCATCACTGCTGCTCGTATCTGAGCTCCTATCTCAAGGATAGGAAACAGTAAATATTCAGAAAGAATGCTGACAGTAGGCAGAGCAACACATTTTGCCCTAACTTCCACCAGAGTTGTTTCAGTGAGAAAGTGAAACAAAGGGTAAAAGTTACGATCATTTTTGCTTGTGTCACAAATATTAGATTAACATGCTCTTCATCTAGTCCTTCTGGGTCCAATCCTACTTCTCCTCCTTCTCCTTTGGTTCTAGTGCTCTGTGCCTTGAGCTTAATATGACCAGTAAACAGTGAAACCTTCAATAATGTTCATATCCCAAAGAAAGAGAATGAGTGAGACTGATGGACATTTGAAAGCCATAAAATGGCACACTTACTAAACATGGATCTGTGTGAAGGACACTCTTGTTTCTTCTGCTTGTGCCTTCAGGTTGCTGAAGATAATAGACATTAAAACATAGACTCACATAAAAAGTGAATAGGAATCACTTAAAAATAAGAAAGTTACTTCATGGAAGGCTGTCAGGATACATCTTGCTCTGAATACTATGTTAAGCATGAAGACAGGATTCATATACTTATTACAGCTTAAAATTGCTGATTGCTATGAATTATGCACAGGCAGAAATAAGAAATAAAAGTCTGAAGAGTCACAAGAGAAAATAATATTTTCCAAACAAGCAGAAAAAATTCTTGTGGGGAAAATGAAAATAATCAAAATATTTTTAAGCATAAATTGGAGGAAAACACACAATACCTTCAAACAGTAAAATAAAAAGGAGGACACAGAAGTAAGGAAACCACACAAAACATCCCAGTGAAAGGTGGGACTTGATATACTTTTCTGTCTTTCATCCCTACCTTCCTTCCTAATCTAAGGTACCAAATGCCCAAATTCACACCATGATCACCTCAAAAAGGATCTTTGGATTTTCTGTCATAACTAGGACCATAAATTTTAAACTTTACCAGGCTATTTGATCTTGCTTCATTGATCTAAAGAACCTGTAGGCTACATTTTGCCTTGAGAGTTAAGAATTAATAATCTAGTCCTGACACGTATGACAGAGACACCCAGGGAGAAGCAGTAGGGAAGAGGATATTTCACTGGACCAGGATATAACTGAAGCTGAGAAGGTCCAAAGATGGTCTGAAGTTTCCATGGACTGAGGCTTATACACTTTAAGCATAGCTAAAAGCTGGAAAGTCGATGAGTTACCAAATAAGTTGATTTTCCTTGGTCTTCAGCTTTCATTTGGACATGAAAATATGAATTCCAAGTTCAACAAGAAAGTTAGGATGTCACAAACATTTGCAGGAAATGCAGAACAACCTTCTTCTGGTGTTACTGAGGTCATCAGACTTTGGAAAGAAAACCAGTGTTCTGAACCTCAGGAAATACCAAACTGATTTCCCAAGTTTTTCCTCTAGAACTGCAAAAGTCTGTTGGGAGTTGGAGTTCTTCAACCACTCTCCTCAGTTTAAGACAAGCTGGCAAATGGGATCATCAACAACAACCATAATATGGAGTTCCAGAAGCTTTTTCAGAACAGATACATGTTGGTTTGCCTGGTTTTCAGCACAGCTGGAATTATCAATGATATGGATGTGCAAGGTTTGCCTGGTTTCATGACAAAGTTGATGGTTATGTCAGCAAAGACTATGATAGTTAAACAACTCTAGGTTTGATTGTACTGTCTTTTTTTTTTAAACAAACATATCTGTTTTTAATTCAGTATCCAAGATGAAAGGCCATGTTCCTTAGCTGAAGTTGATGAAAGGTCATGTTCCAGTGTATGTCGAAAAGAGAAACTTTGGATTCCCTACTCTCATATTCACTGCCCTCCAACTGGATTATCTAGGCTGGCTTTCCATTTTCTCACATTGCGCACTTCAAATTGCAGAAGGCAGGCAAACAGTGAACAGTTTTCACATCCAACATGGTGATAATGTGCTTGTTGTTTTAACACTTGCTGATGATTAAAAAGCCATACAAGTACATGCTCATCACAGAACACCATTACTCCAGTCAGACTGCTTTGCAAAGCTCTTTTTTACTATGTGGATTAGTCTAAAGCTACAAACCCATGCTACATAGGCTGCAGTTAGAAAAATACTTTTACTTCCATAATAAATTACCTATTATGCAATTACAGGATCCCTGTGGATGCTGATTAAATCAAATAAACTTCTCCATTCAAGGAGTATAGAGCATTTGTGAAGCCATAAACATGTGTTTCCATGACCCTTGCTCTGCAGAGCAGGGCCCCAGGACTTTTTATAAACAAACTAAATGCAGTTTAGGTTTTTTAGCAATCATGTGGAAGTCCCTGGAGTATTTATTGTACAACACTTTTTTAAACTGCCAAATTGAGATAGAGAACAGGCAAGGAAACAGTATGGCTCCTGTGGCAGCTATGGCAGCTACTATTGTGGCCGGGGCCAGAATGTCCATTAGCTACTTTGGGGGCTGCTTTTTCAACATCCAACTTCTAAATGTTTCATCTGGTACAGTATAAACAGTACTGCACAGAGATATCCTCTAGTCCCAGAGATGTATTTACTAACAGGAAGCCTTAACTCTAACCTAAACCCCATTTTTGCTTCAGAGCACTCCTTGCTTTGTACCTACTTCTAATAGTAGTGTGTCTGTAAACACAAATTTGCTCATTTATTGACTTTTTCAGCTCTAGAAGGGACGCAAATGAAACCCTTCAAAAATTCACATACTGACAGCAACAAAATTTAATCAGCCAGAATTATTACAACTAAGGGATGCAAGTCTCATAACTACCATCCCCATGAATACATTGTATTAATTATTGGGACCTCTCAGGCATGCACTGCTAAGCTCACAAGAGTAAGTTCCTGTCAGGGTTCAGGTGCTTCTTCCTTCCAGTTGGCTCATGAATGTTGTAAAAATAGCCTCTTTTCAGTATTCTGACTTTTCCTCCCAGCCAATACCAGGAAACAGAGAGGAGTGGGAATGTTATACTTTTCTAGCTGCAGCATTCCAGACCTCAGCACAGACTTCTAACCCCTGCTGCTGACAGCCACACCAGATTCTCTCAAGGGGCTGGATTGTCTTCATGCTGCCCCACAGTCTGTGTGCCCTGGGACTCACAGTCACAGCATCCTGCTGACACTGCCACCATAAAATTGTGATTCTCCCAAGACATCACCACTTAGAACTAGTTCTTTACCTCTGATTAGAGATTTTTATTCCATACCTGTGGTAGAGTAACACAGATACAATTAATTAGACATCTATATCTGTTAAAGCCACTAGGCCCAAATTTCTGGACTTCCCATTTCAAAAAGACCTTGTAAAGGACAGCTTGGTTTAGGAATGATCTGAGAAAAGCTACTTGATTCAATTATGCCAGCAGAACAACAGAAATAGACTTTCCTCTCACACTTAGCTCAATTGCCTCCATAGTCACTCAGCTACTGCATTCAACCTATCATAACATAACTGAATTCCAACTAAAAAGTTTGATCTAAAAACCCTCTTTCCCCCCTTAAAAAAGATCTTCAGCCTTTACATATAAAATAATTGCAGCAGTAGGAAGAATTAATTACTTACCTGCTTTTAGAAGCAGCACATACGTAAGTGCATATAGAAAAAATAATCAAAGTAACACAATATTCCTTAGACAGACTCAGCTGTGAGCACAAAAGCTGGAAAAGAAATTGAACTGCTACTTCTTTTACAGTGAAAGGAACTGCAAGCCCTTAATGTGATATAAATGACTGTAGTTTTAACCTGTGGTCAATATTAAACCACGTCAACACAATCATTCATTGAATTTTCAGGTTTGCAAGAAAGCGTAGAACTCCACTGTTGTTCTGAAAGCATCAGCATGTGAGGAGCGGATGTCCTCGCTTTTCCTGCCACAGAACAGATTCAAACATTTCCACATAAACAATTCTTACATGTCATTGAACTTGATTCCTACAGAAATGGGACTGCTTAGCAAGAGTATCTTCTTTAGGGTCATCTTGTGTGAGGTACATGAGGTCTACAGACAGCCAGAGGGGAACACTACGCTACCCACACATGGGGGTGTGCATGGAGAGGGGGCTGCGGGCTGCAGGCTGGGATAGAGAAGGGAAACTGTGTGACTTCAGGGCAAGACCCTGCTAAATGAGCTGAACTAATCAAGTGTGAGACTGCAGTGAACATTTTGGTGGGTGTGACATTAATGAGATAGATGCATCTTGGAATTTAAGCAGTTTATTTTAATAATTTATATTACTCAACTGAATCACGGTAAAGAAAATCCTAAATTAACTTTAAGTCATATAGATCTTACTGAAAAATTTTATCCCTGGTACATCTGAAGTGTGCTAAAGCTTGGGTTAAAGACCTACACAGAAAGATAGATGTAGATCAGAAATAACTTTCCTTGTGTTAGCAGTGTTTTATAGTAATAAATGCCATACATACACCTCCACACTAAAATCTCCTGTGGGAAAGAGTAATCCATTACAAAAAAAAAGGATCAATTATTTACTGGAAGCACATAGGGACAGAAGCATTTAGCGAGTCAGAGGGAATAAAAAATAAATTAATAAAGACAAGCACAGTTCTGATTCAGGATAACAGGAAGGCAACTGATTAAATCCAGTATACAATAGATACTGCACTGAGAGAACCAGAGATTATTTCACTCCCCGAAGTACCCATCGCACCTGAGCAAACACTGAGTGATTTCAGCACACAACTCACTGGGCCAATATTGAAATACATCTTTCACATCTTGACTTCAGAAGGTTGTCAGGCACGGAAGCCAAATGCAAAAGAGAGTGGAACTCACAGGCAGAGCTCAGTGGTTTGGTCTGAGACAATTAAACACTTTATTTTTTTAGTGAAAAGGAAATAGGAAGAGTTGAGTTATGACTACAAGGCACAATGCAATCAACTGAGCTAGAGCAGGTATGCACAGCACCCATATGGAGTAATTCCTGGCCCAAGAAATATACATACTGTACCAGTATGCATTTTGCTAAGAAGGAGAATAAATAGCCCAACCATGGTACTGTGGTTATTTTCATACCAAAGTGACTTGGGTACTTCTCCAGAAACACCCTGAAGAATCTCAGATTACTGGCATGAACAGGAGAATGGGACATCTATTACACAAGAGGATCCAAAGTTACTTGTCTTCTTCTGTCTTGCAGAAAAAGATCTAAAGAAAGATGTGGCGTTTTTTCTCCCAAACTATCAGAGAAATTAATTCCAGAGAAGGAAACAGTGCATTGAAGCAAATATGTGTGTAATATAAATGATTTGCTTTCTAACCACCAGAAAAGCAAAATTACAGAACAGGGTCATTTCTGAGACAATGAGATGAAGGAAAATTGCCCTGTTTTCAAGATGGTGCTTTCTACCTTCCAGAGGGAATTGTGTGATACAGCTGCCTGCAGTAACAGCGGATTGATTTCTGTGAACCAAGAGATTCCTTCTTGTACTGTGTTATTCATCATTTAGGCTGCCCAAAGGCAGTAGTAGCCCAGGATTGTCATCTCCTGGTTAAAACTCTGTATCTCAAAATCTGGACTGGAGAACTGTGAGTAACCACAGTGAAGAGCTGCCAGAAGAAGAGTTGCATCCTGTCATGTCTCTCCCCAGATCAGGACAGGTGCACACTGAAGTTTCCTGCCCAGCAGGCTGACAGCCTTCGGTACCACACAATGCACTGCACTCTGTAACATCATGTAGCTGCAGTCTGCTGTAGTGTAATTACATGTTTGTGTTAAGACTTATCCAAAGACGTGCATCAAACCAAGGAGCTAATGTAACTTGTAAACTTTTGACCCTTGTTAAGATGAGATGCATTAGAATTGTTACTGAGGGAGGCAGCTGTGTAGGGTCTGGCAAACTTCACCACTACAAACATCACAAGCAAAGAGATAAGTGAGCCCCATCTACTGTTTTTAAACTGTAGGAAAAAAAAAATTTTAAATCCTGTTTATACCATGTTTAAAGGACACAAAGACCAAGTGGGTTTGACCAGTTCTCCAGAGGTCAGAACCAGAGAAACATTAATAATCAATTTAAAAAGGTAAGCTAGTGCTGTGCTTAAGATGGACAACAAGAAGAAAAAAGATGAGAAATAATAGAGGCATCATTAGGAAGTTCAAAGAAGCCGAAACATTCCAACCCTCAGTAAGATACTATTTTTCCACAATATTTCCCACAATAGCAATCATTTTCTATCTCAGAAGAGAAGGAAATATTGAAAGTGAAGCTGCATATGGAAAGAAGATGTTTAGAGAAATCAAGGCCAAAGCATGCCATGTCAATGGCTGCTAATCAAGTCAGGTTTGATACTGGTAAAATTGAATTAATTTAAGACACAATCACAAAGCAATAAATCATTTAAACAAAAATATATCCATCACAGACTTCAAGAAAAATGAGACAGTCCTGTAGACAGGGTCATGGACAACACTGTAAATTGCTTAAATGTCACATCTGAAGGCAAGAAAAATGCAACTGCAAAGACTAGGACATCAGACCTTTCTCAGAGCTGTTCACTTCACTTATGCAGGACATTTAGGTAGGTGATACACTGGTAGAATTGCTCAACCCTAAAATCTCTGAACCGAATGATCAATGTCATAATATTATCATTTAAATCAACAAGAAAACCTTGCCTGAAATGCTGAGGAACTGATAATCTCTGTAGTTCAAAAAAATATTGCAGAACTATTGTTTGTTCAGAAAAAGAAGTAATTAAGATGACAAAAGAATTTAAAAAAATCCCAGAGACTGCCTAAGTTTAGAAGGACAAAAGCAGATGATAATACATTTGATTTTCCTCATACCATCTCACTCTGGTTTATAACATGTAATACAAGGGACTTTCCATAAAATTAAATAGTGCTAAACTCAAAATAAAATCAAAGAGCACTTATTAAATTGTGGAAGTCCTTGCTTCATGACACCACTGAAGCCAACAAATTAATGAGGTTTTAAAAGAGTCTGGGTAACTGTATGTTTAACAAGATTATTCAGAGTAGCTATAATTATAAACAACTTTTTTTGGAAAGGATTTGAAACCACATATTTTAGGATTAAAGTCATTCTCACACTAGGAGAGATTAGAATAAACTGTAATGTTGCAGAAGAGGGCTAAGGGTATTCTCTTATTTGCTATTGTCCTAATCCAGCAGGTAGCAGCTACTTTCAGGATAAGGATACCAGAATAAATGGGTAATTTCTGTGCTAGAAAGTCCTTGGACAAGGCACGGGACATGGGCAGTTCTCAGAGCCTGTCTGTCCTGTCCTGTATGGAATGTTCCGCTGCTACACTTGGGGAACTGGACCAAATGAGAGCTCTCAGGGCACTACATGCTCAACGTAGGTTGAGGGCAAACAGCCTGTCACTGTTTAGAAGGACAAAGCTGGGGATCAAGCATTGTTAGTGCTTCTGTGTGCCAAGGGACACAGGAGCTGAGAGACAGATGAAGTAAAAGACTTGAGGACAAAAACCAAGTTGGTGGCCAAAGTGAGAACCATGCTGGTCCTCCTGATTCCAGCCCAGTACTGACTCCAGGCCAAACTCTCCTCACATTCTTCTCAAACTTTAGTTTATTTTTTTAAAAATTCCCCCTATTTCCTTTCTTTTTTAGCTTTTTTTTTCCCTTTTGAGATCCCTAACAAATCTCTGAATTCTGCAAAAAAGAGGATGGGTGGAAGCCTGGGGATCAAGCTTGCCCCAGATTATGAGATAAAGTACAGGCCTAATGGTCCTATTTGCTTTCTAGGAGATCATGCATGAGAAACAAGCTTCAGTGGGCAAGGCAGCAAGTGCCTTGGGAGGAAGTTGCATTGAAGACTACAACTGTTTTTGTCAATTAAGATCAACACCTCTTCTAAAGTTTAAGTGTGCAATTGCAGAAGGATTTTCCTTCCTGCTACTATCACTTAAAACATTAGGCAATTCATCCATAGTCTCAAGAAAAGGCTACTTCCTTTCTAATATCTATCAGACTGTACATACTGTATCTGCGTTTTGGCACATGAACCACCATCTGCTCCAAATCAAAAATGTCGTACTTTGAGCTGCAGCTGGGAGTTAACTGTTCTTTCTTATTTTCTTCCACCTTTCACACCTTGTGACTGGCATTGTGCTTTTCGGCATTTGCAACCCGGGCCTGTCTCCAGCTGAATTCACCTGCTTTAAATTTTCTGAGCCCTAATAAAAAGGTCCTGCAGACACGTTTGCTCCAAGTGTGCAACCATTTAGGGGTGGTAATGAGTTGGACTGCAGCCTGGTATCTGGCAGACCTTCCTACTCCATGACTCACTGTTAATTAAAACCACACTCTTTGCTTATTCCTGGGATAGCGTTACTTACAAATAATTGAGAGTCTCCCTGCCTTAGAGCCTCCTCCCCCAGTTCTGTTCTGTAGAATAAACTTTTCTGATGGAGATCTGTTTCCCTTAAAGTTGGATGCAGCGTAATGGAGAAAGACATCCATTTTTCAACAAATCCTTGTTGTTCTTAATTTGGATTCTGATACTTTTTCTTGTTTTGAATTGCATCTCAATCCACAAGCAATCTGATCCCTCGTACTTGATGGCTGGTGTCTGGAGGCTACTGCCATGCCAAAATACAGCACACAAACTGCTGCTCAACTGGAGGCATTTTTACAGCATGCCCATACATCAAATGAAATGTGATGGGCTCACACAGACCTTTGAAAAGGTCTTTAGATTTAGCAGTCTTAAACCAATTATTTAACAGGTTTTCCTATATAGAAATGTGGGAAGGAGTAAATAGATTAATCTTTCTTTTTCAATTAAGCCCATTTTGACAGTATTTCATTCTTCATCAAAACAAAGAGGTATGGGAATCATTCAGTATTTAAGTAGTTAAATATAATTTAATATATAGATATAATTTAAATAATTTAATGCAAGAAGGTAAAGCTGCAAGACACTGCTTTGGCTTGGAAGTGCTGATTTCTTGATTTATAGAAGAACCATCTGTGGCTAGGATCTATCAACCTGAAAAGTTACCTCTCTGATGGCTCTGCTAAGGCTGTTTAAATTCTTAAATTCAGCTGATGCATTCTTAACAAAATCTCCTACCACAAATCTCTGAGGACTGGTGGCAGGAACTCTCAGCAGCAGCTCTTCGACTCTACAATTGGCTACGGGGCTGGTCTAACAAACTCAGGACTATTTGCCTTGGAGGTACAGTACCAAGCTCAGCAATTTTCCTAAAATCTCTTTTTGTAGGACAGTTGTTGCTGCAACTCAGTTTGTGTTTTCTGATTCAATGGAGTTACAGAACCAGTAGTGAACTGCACCAACACAGAACCACAGGCATCAATCAGCTCATGCAGAATTCAAAGAACTGGCCACTTACTAAAGTCTTCCCTTTTCCAGTGTACTCTACCAAGGAAGAATTGAAAATTATGTGAAACCTACACAGTTTGGATTCATTTTAGACCATGCCAACATTCTCCCAAATTCAGACACTCAGTGGCCTGATCTGCATATGCATTAGGTTCCTTACACTCAGTCCTGCCAAATACATATTCCTAGCAGATTCAGCTCCTCCTCCTAACTAGCAGGAATGATTCCAGGATGTTATGTGCAGACACCTAGAAAGAGAAAACTGAAGTTTGGGAAAACGCGTTTAATTGGTATTTGATTTTCCTCTCTCCATTTCACTCCATCTTTAAAAAGCTAGCAGATTACTCTGATTCAGATTCATCATTTCAGCTGTTAAGGGCAGAATTCCTAAAAGTATTTGAGATCACCTCACATAACAGAAAATATTATCCCTTTTTAAAAAAAATGCCTGTGATAGAGCTTTGGGTGTCACTAAATCTAAACACAGCTGCTATGTTCACTAAATATTCTGCAATACATGAATTTTACAGAACATAAATAATATTCACTGGATTTTGATGTGAAGAAGTAAAATATATTTACACATATTTCTATTTGCCCAGCATTCATATTTCTCTGCAGTCAGAGTTTTCTTCTTTTCCTCCTTCCTCCCTTGTTGAATACTCTTGCCTTGCCACTGAGGTAGCCAGCCCTGGAACAGCCCAATATAAAGCTACACTCTGTACTATGCAATTAGTGTTTGTTAGCTTGGTTTTTTCCTTGCAGTGGAGGGAAATGACTATTGAACCCTGCCTGGAAAGCCAGCACCCATCCTCCTGAGGACACTGAGCTCCCTTTGACCCAGACTCCAGGCTCAGGCTCACCTCCGAACCAAAGAAAAAGTGAGTATCTAAACATCATCATCTGGTTTCAGAGGAACCAAACTATGACCATCTTTCTTCTGAGTTTCTGCCATCAGATTACTCCTCTTTTGTGCTTGTGAATACTTTCTTTACAGAAGATCAAGAGCACCAAAGAAGTCTGTTGGAGCTCACTTTGGTAAAATAAAAATTGTTTAAGAGGAGAGCTGAACACAAACCATGCTAACAAGCCACACTTCTTTCCCTTTCTGGGTATAGCTCAAGGTTCTAACCTCCTGCAAAATCCATTTTGCACAGCTTCAACGATAAAGCAGATTTAAGGCTGATAAAACCAGGTTCCAGGAGACACAAAACTTTGCATACGCACATCAGACCAAACCCTACATATCCTCCAATGTGCAGTTAAAAAGCTGCAACCTTCAGGCTATTCTCAGCTGCCAGGAGAGCCCATAAGAATTCCAACTGCAACTGAGTATAAAGCACAGTCCTGATACCGATCTCTCATGTGCTGGAAACTTGACCAGCTTCTGGCACTGCCACAATCCAGACAACCTGGCAAAGTGCAGAGAGGCCTCTTTGTACTCTATATAGTGGCACCAAAATGGGCAACTGATCCACCTAAGTATTTCATTCACTTCAAAGTTCAATTTCTATTTGAAATGAGCAAGTTGAAATTGTCTCCCCTAAAAATGGTGTTTTGAGAGTAAAGAAAAAAACATTCCAGCCATACGTAAAAGGAGACAGAAAATGAGCCCCAAGCCATGCTAGACAGTCTGATAAAAAACATGTTAAGATTAGTGTAGGAATTTCTCTGCACCCTGGCTTGAATTCCCAGTGTGGCTTTTTATATTACAAAATTGTTTTCCTCTTTCTATGGATTTTTCTGCATTCAGTATCTCTGCTACTCTTCTCCCCACTAGTAAAGGACACAGCAAACACATCAACACTTCCAGCTAAGTCATTCCCCCAAATCATTCTCAACCTCACTCAGCATGACCAAAATTTTAGGTAACTCCTTCCATGAACTTAATACACAGTCTCTCTTCCATTCTTTAAGAGTAATTTCTGATAATCACTCAGATGCTGCAGTTATATAACAAATAAATTTGGAAATAGGAATGCTAAGAAACAAAATTGTATGTGGCAGAAAAACCTTGTCAGATTTAACCAGAAGCTCTGATGAAGAACAAGTTATAATGGACTATCATGATTGTTTTTTAACTCAAAATTATTTGAAAAATCCTGTAGCATATCTATCACTTTTCATATTCTGCTTTGTTTTCTCAACATAATAACTTTAGATTTTTCCACTTTAAAACCAATCATTTCATTTCCTGAAAGTAAGTTTACTTCTTAACACAGCCAGCCCTCATGAAACCATTTCAGAACACAGGAATGCCAAAGCTCACTAAAAGCCATGCAGATAGAAATGTGTATTTGATACCATCTCCTCATTTTCAAACTGCATGTTGCACTGTGCTGCATCCTCGGTTACTGGCTTCTGAAACAGGTTGCGGCAGATGAGCCATATTGTCAGACTAGCAATGAACATCCCAATATCTGGTACAAATAGTCTGATCACGTTCCCAGCATCTGCTCCTTTCACGCTGTATGGGATGAAAAAAACAACAACAACAACAACAACAAAAAAAAAAAAAAAAACAAAACAAAAAAAACAAAGAAACATTTGTTACTTCTAACGACATTTTCAAGTGGAACAGAAAGTAAGCTCAAGGCAAAGAAAAAACCCAAACCCACAATAATCAGAAATCTTTGCAATATGGAAAATATGAAGATGATAAAGGAACTCTAGACAGATAGATATTTTTGCTCTCCAGAATTACAGAATAAGTGATTATTTGTTGGGCGCTTGCACACTCATATTTCAGTGATACTTAGCATTTTGATTAACCCAATTCCAAATCAATTTTTTGAAAGCAATACAGGAATAACCTCCAAATTCAAAAAGAAAGATTTCAGCTGAGCACCTAGAAGATCCATATGTATGAAGCACAATCCTTTTACCAACATTCCTTGCAAAGACAACAACATTCAGGTCCACCAAGGATGAGGATGTCCACCCTTAAGTGTGCCCTAATTCTTCTTCCTGGCATACAAAGGAATAACCAGAAAGCCTCTAATATTTTAACATATTTTATTATTTTAACTGTTAATACATTTTATTCACCATACTACCTTAATACCTTTTTGGGTATTTAAGTACCTTTTTGGGTATTTAAGTACAAATATTTAAATGCTAATTAATGTGTTCAATCCCTGCCAAGGAAGCCTTTCTTCTCCTCTGAAAGATCTGTAAGGCCTATTTTTATGTAGGAAAAAATTTGCACTGTTTCATTGTGCAGCTTTAATTGCTTATACTAGGAAATATGAAATTCTGGATTTGGATGTGGTGTCTGAATTTGGTTCACTGTTAAAAAGGAGAGCTTGGCAAAATGAACAGTTTATTAAACGGCTGAATGCACATATTAACCTCTCAACTATTAACAAGAGGATATAATCATAATTATTTGAAAGTGTGAAGTTAAGGCATTTTGAATATGCAGCTCCAATTTTATTTTTTATAGGGCTTTATGTCTGTAATCAGTTCTGAGGACAAGTGACGCATCTGTATAGTTTCTTGGGCATAGGTGAGTGCACTAGACTAGGTCTTCATGGCCTGAACTGGTAGAAAACCTAAAAGGTTTTTTCTAGATGCAAAGAAAGAGGTCACCTTTGGCCTTTTTTCATCACAGCTTTGAAGCCTAAAAGAAACTGTGAAGGAGTTACCTGCAACTGCTGTGATTAAATGCAGACCTGTAGTATCAAAAAAGTCTCCAATGTGATTACAATACAACCACTGTCGAGAACTGTGTTGGTCTGCTCATATGCCCACGATCAAATCCAACATTTCCATCACTGCTGCTGACCCAGCTTTTCCACAGATGTGTATCTTGCAAAATAACATATGCTCAAGTGGGAATAAGGCAAGTGATCAGAAAGCTGGCTTTAATGTTTGTTTCGACAGCTCAACCCTGAATGATCATGCACTCTATGGCAGCTAAGTAGCTTGAAAATATTTTGCTAATGGCTTTCAGTTGTACTAAAGCAGAGAAAAAAATTAAGTAATTGAAAGGCTTGCAAAAGAGTTAGGATGGCAAAGTCCTTGCTGGACTGCTTGCTTGTTTCTTGTGCCAGTGGTACAAGCACAGCACGCTGTAGAGTCATCTGGCCTGTGAGAGCATGGCCACTCTGGTTAACATTACAGAAAATCCAGGCTTGACATGAACCCCCCATTCATTTTGCAGTACCGTGGCTCTCAATGTCACTGAAGATTAGTCCAGGCTGCACCTCCACAGAAAGAGGTAAAAAGTATGTGCTTAATGAATCTTTTTCCCAACAACAGTGCACACGGGTTTCATAATAATGTTAATGATTTTTTTCAATAATCTTGATCATTATGATGAAACTTGCCTCTTAAAATGATTTTACTAAATATCTGCCAAAAGAAAATCTGAATTCTTGATTCTGGAAGTTTCACTTGAGTATTTTTTCGAGAGAATTGAAATATATCCTCAATCCAGCATTAATTAGTGTAAGAACAGTAGAAATTTGCTACGCTCATGTTGAAAAATGGGTCAGATTACTTCTGCGTAACACTTCTGCAAGTGATTATTTTCTTTACACGGATCTGGAGTCTTAATTAATTGAAAATTGAAAATTAATTCTGCATCACTTCTGAAGTCCTTCAGATTCAACCATTCACGTATGTACAAATTAAAAAGTGGCAGCCTTCAAGTACCAGTGCTTCTTAGTTGCACCAGGTTCTCCTTCCTCACATTGTACTCCTGGGGACCCACGCTGGGTCTTTCTTGGTATATCCCGCTCCCCAGACCAAGGGGAGACCCCTGTGGGAGCCCTGCCCCTGGTGCAGCTCACATTTCTTCCCAAATCAAGTGCTTCTGATTATTCAAAATAAATCATTTAGCGTGTTGTTGTGAGAGATGTAACGTACAGCTCAGGCTAGCAACAGAGAGCCTGAGCAGTGATACCTAATCACGGAGCGGGGAAAAGTCCTGCACATGAATAGTTTATTCACAAAAACCACTCACAAATGTATGCTGCCCCACTTCCCCATGAAAAGGAAAACAAATTGACCTCAGTGTGATAATTAAAAAGGAAACAAAAGATCACTTGAAAGTAGAGAAATGTATATTCTTCTGCAAAGCAGAATAATAAACTGCTTTATTCGACCCCAAGTAATTCGCTCCCCACTTTTTCACAGCAAAAGCTAAAACAAAAATCAGTTATTCCCACTTGTTATCTCTGGCAATACAAAAAAGAATGGCAAATACTGCAATCATTCCACAAGCATTTCTCACTTTATTTGCGCATTCACACATGGTCATATTTTGCATTTGATAACAGTCTATACATTGTGCTCTTTCCTCCAGAAGAGGCTTTCAAACTACGAGGTTAAACAGAAGAACAGGAAGCCTATTCAGACCTCCTACAACAGCTTTTTTTTTTAATCCCTTCAAGAATCTCATGGTGTTCAATGAATTGGTCATAGCCCTTGATCTACAACTGGTAAAGCATAATTTATTCACTTAAACTAAATAATTTACCTACAGGGTAGTTTTAGTTGTAATAGATACCAGTAACTGAAGCTTATAACTCAGTCAGAAACATATTCTGCAGTGTAATTACAGTAAATGGCAGCTTTAGTTTTTCCTTCTTTCTTACAGGATGCAGAAGAAAACAGGATAGACACACACACACAGACAAAGGATTATGGGTTTGAAATGGTTTTTTCCTCCCTTAACCAAATAAATCAAATTGCACACAATTTTTAGGAAAAGGGACTATTCCAGTAAGGATTGTAAGAGTTCCTCTGTAACAAAAATAACTTTTGTAGGACAAAAGGAATTTCATTGACTTTTCCATCAATATGTGAAACTGTTTCATCATATCAACAGACTCCTAATACAGCAGTTTCCTCATCAGACAACGCATTCCCCTGCTGATTTCAGCTGAATACTTTAAATTTATTACTTTAGGAATGGATCATCTGTATTTTCTGTGTATATACAGAATTTTTCTAGGACAGTGTGACCCTGGTCAATTCCTGAATTTCTCTGCTGCTCAAGAAACTAACCAAAATTTCCTACTTTATATGCATTGAGAATAGAGTTAGCTGTGGACACAGATGTTAAAATTGTTCTCTTACTTAATGTGCACTCACTAGTAGTCAAACAAAAAACCAAGTGCCAGTGTAATGAAACATTACATTCCTGTTTGGAGCTGTGGAAATCAGTATTTCAATTTTCTTAAAACAAAATTTAAATTTTTTTGCCTTTCTAGAATAACTGTTACTCACAAATAAAATTATTCATCTCCTACTAAATGTACCAAGCTTTGGTGAACAGTGAAGTGTTAACACTGTCATACCTGGCCTAACTTAATTTCTTTAGAATGGCAGACACTCTAACTTCCTCTTTATTTCAGGTTTACAGAATAAACCCAGAAAGGCAGAAGAACTATTAGAATTAATCCTGCAATAGTTTCAATTAAAAAAAAGTAAAATATATGGTAACAACATGAGACACGATGCATAATGTATGAAATAGTCCACATACAGAATGAATACCAACAGTCTCGACTTTAAATATTTACTATTTTGTTACAAATAAACAAAAATGGGAAAGAACAACCAGTCTTTCTTAAACAGAAAGTAATTCAGCATCAGCAATGTATCACAATATTAACCTTAAGTTAGACAATAAGTAAAATAATGTTTCCAGATTAAAAAACTGTAAAAAACTTGATTTTATATTGGATACCGGGTAAACAAAGTATTTTAAAGGTTATTTTTTACTGCATTTTTAAAAAGTTATCGAAAGTCTTATTCATGCATACTGCATCTTTTCATACATGCATACATCTTTTCTCACCTCAGGGGTTTTCCACAGCATCTCTTTACTTTCTAATTAATTTAATTAAACAAAAAAAGTAGTATTTTATTAACAGTTAGCAGCAAGTGATAACCTACAGAAGAGATACATAGATGCTAATAATTTCCATTCATTTGTTTGGTGACTGTGAAACATCTGATATTTCTAATTGGATCTAATATTTCAGGGTAATTAATGCACCGCAGGAGATGCTTACAGCTGACTTCCCATGGGCTTCATCTGCAACTGTAATCATTCGGTTTGGAGGTAAAACAGACCCAAGAATCATAAGCGTGCACCCCTGGAAACACAGACTGGCAGTATTTCACAGGCGTTACACATACTGTGAATGATTCATTTGTTTATCACTAGTATCCTCTCTGTGATCCAAAAATAGTGGAAAGTTTGAGGCTACCAAAGGCTACTAACCAGATGGCCTTAGAGATGTGCCTGCTGACCCTTGCTGTTAGAAGAGGGTGTTGGGGATGGCTACAAGCTAGTTAAAGAGGCTTCTCGTCCTCTCTCAGTTTGAAATAAGGATGAAAAGTCTGATCCCATACTTTGCTGGGAAATTCCTACTTTACTTTTCTCGGTCTAAGTACTTGCAGACCCGGTCTGAGCAACAATCAGCACTTCAGTAAACACAGGATGCTCACAGTCTATATTCATGCTGCCACACTTGTCCCTGCTGGCTCAAAAGACAAGTCTGCTGTGATGTTGGTTCACATGGCAACCTTGACACCACATTCAAGGCAAAGCAGCGCCATAGGTAAAGTTTACAAGCTGCTGAGCACTGGTATGTCTGCCTTTAGTCCTTTCCTTATCTCATGCTCATCCACAAATTGAAAATAAATTATATCACAAAAATAAAAAACACACTTAGAAATATTAATATCCACAGTGCTGTGCATGCTTACTTTCTCTCCTGCACTGCCTTAATATGATGGTCCTTTCAGTTCATGCAGAGCATGGCATGTGTTTTACCCAAAATACCTGAAATGGCACTTTCAGAGAATATTGGTCTTGAAAAGTAAATGCGTGGGAGGAAGAGGGAAGCAAAAATGCATAGAAAACTACTTATAAAAATATTTAGCATGCAGTGACCTACCCAACATACAAGTTCAAAGGGCTCCTGAAGTATTTGCAAAATCTAAGTCACTGCTTACAAACTATGTCTGCACAGATTCAAAAACCAAAAGTACACTTTGCTTTTTCAGGAAAGATACCTTGCAATGAAGAACACACTCTGTATTGCAAAAGTGCTTAACCACGTATTAACCAAACATTTGCTTTCCAAAGACTGCTGTGCAGAGAGAGTGAGCAGCTATTTGAAACTAAATTACTTTGCCAAGATTTTGGTGTCTCATTGCTTGCATAAAATATTCAACATGAAGACATTACGGATATGTGCAATATGTAAAATACTGGCTTGTGGCAATTTCTCTCTTTCTAAAGCACCCATTGTTTCTTTTTGTTCATTGATCTTCTAGTAAAGGGCAAACTCCAGCTTGCCCAGGGCAGCACACAGAAGATTTAAACTTCAGCAGGGATTTAGCAGCTATCACGCAAAGCACTCAGCTGCACTACTGCCAGACTCGTGACAGCACAACATCCAGCTCACTTCGCCCGTGTCCCACAACTCCAAATGTGGAGCAGGACTCATGCTGCACAGCCAAGAGGAAGTGAAGGAAATCCCCTCCACACCCATGGCGCTCTGCGTGCCAGCCTCACAGCACGGCGCTGGCAATGACAAGTCCATCCACTACACAAATTATTTCAGGTCAAAATGGAAATGTGATCCTAGATGGAGGCAGAGCCAAAGTGAGCAGAAGAGACCTGAGGACACCTCAGCTCTATGTGAAGTTTGGTCTTAACTCTTGATATAGACTCTCTGTTTCAACTTTGAACACTTTTCACACAGGCTCCTCACTTACACACTCATTGTGTAAGGATTTAGCTTAAGGACTAATTCAGTATTCATTAATCTCTGCAAAACGTTCCCAGTTAAATTTGTCCATAATGCTCATAAATATTTGGTAACTGGCACAAAAGTGTTTACATCAAGGCATACAGATCTCCATATGTTCCTGAGTAAAAGGAAGTGCTGACAATCTGAAGCAGGCTGACATTCAGTGCTTATTTCAAAACATATTTTCTCCCTCTCTCTGCAGTTTTCATACTCTAGTTGGAGCACGAACAGATCATCACTTCAAACTACTTTTCATTTCATTCTGTTGCCAGCATATAACATAATCATAGAAAGTAAAAGACACATCTAGATTTTCCAGTCAGTTGCAGATGAGGAAGGAATAATATTTCCCTTAATTACACCAACCAACAATGTAAATTACTGTCATTTTACAAAGCCAAATCATCTCCAATACAGAGGAAAAGCACACAGCTACCAGTGGTTCCATCTGGAGTGCCCACTGCAATTCAGTGTTTGCATAGGAGACCCTTCTTTCCCACAACATCCATTCCTAATTTAAAACTATCCATGTGACATGTTTTCTGGGATGGGACCAATCACCCTCTATTCTTCCATATGAAACAGCTCCCAGTCTACCCTGCCTGTTCTGGACATGTCCATCTTTCTCTTCACAGCATCACGCATGACAGGACAGAAGGCAACATCTAACCTTTCTCACCACCACCTGCCTGAAAATCCCAGTGGTTTAGAGGCAAGAGCACATGGACATTGCATTGAAGCAGGCTTTGGCCATCAGAGGCATGTGTACAATAGCTCCCCTCACCCCCCAGCTGATTTCCATTAAAACTGACCAAAAGAAACATCCTGATTCATCCCTGGTGCACTTTGTTCAATTCTACACTGTCAATCAAAAGAAGTGAATTAGAAGTCAGTGGCAAACTAAATGTCCCAATGCCACTAGATGTTGCTTCTAACTTCTCTGTAAATGGAGTCTAAAACACAATCTCTGGGTGGCAAACACCCCACATCCGTGTGGGAGGGTAGAGGACCAGTCCCCTGCACTGCTTGATGCCATCTGCTCAATGGATGGATACGTGGCCACCAAAGACCGTTCTCAGGTGCAGGAGGCAACTGGTGGTGCTTCACTAGTGTGGGAGGCTCTTACCTGGTCTAAGCACTGGAAAAACCAGGATTGCTCAGATCCAAACTGGGCAGAAAGGAGCTGAAGCGAAGTGCTCCAGGCTGGCTGGGTGCCCAGTGTGAGCACACTGCAGCAGGCTGGTCAGACCTGGCACAGGGCACACTCCTCCTCCACCAGCCACAGGCTCCCTTCTGTTTCACGTGTCAATCGCTATTTGGAGATTTCACGTGATTCGCTCATGAGCAAAACCCAACAAAAATAAAATAAAGCACAAAGCCAAACTGTTAAGCATGTGTCCTAGAGAGTTTTTTTGGATAGTTATTGCAATGCTGATTGCCCTCCAGATTAAAACAAAGACTGGCTCACAGTCTGCTGCTGGTGGGTTTACCACTGTACTGCTCCCAGCTACCACTGTACTGCAGGAGGCTAGGCTGTGCCAACAAAAACACTGACAACAGCCTCACAACTCGAGTGCTCAAACAGCACAGGCCATAAAATATCTTCAATCAGATGTTCCTTTGAATCCCTAGGTTAAATGGCATGAGAAAAGTTAGCTGAAATCAATTTAGCTGAAAAGAAAATAAGCACAAGGGGTGGTAGGAAACGAGCAACCTGAAAACTTAACACAAACAGTTGGATAAATAAGATTCTTCCTGAATGGAGACAACTTCTAAGAAGGCCTTATGCCAATGCTGAGGCAGCCCAGACCATCCGATCAACATGACACAATGACAGGCTTCAGAGGCACAAGGATTCTACATGGAAATTGTTCAAGCACAGAGGAATTTTCTTCTCACTTCCAGTTAGCAATGAGGATTTATCTGAGGTACCAAATCTAACAGTAATGATGAAACTTCAGGCAAAGCCTGCTCTGTCATAATTTCCTTCCTTCTATTTCACAATACGCCTTTACTTGTAAACATCTCTTAGTCCATAGTGACATGAGGTTACTCTTTTTGCGAAGTACCTAGACTACTGTAGCATGCTGTTGCAAATGGCGGAGTAATAATCACACATTTTTCAGCTGTTGCTTTCAAAGTGGTAGAAATTAAAAATTTTCTTGTTAGGTTATTAAAAGTAACCCTGTTCTACTTCAGGCTTCATTCCCCTTTAATCTCATTGGGTTGCTGACTGCACATATGCTGTAGCTGCTAGCAGAAAGTAAATTTACCCATTTGATTTACATCCCTGAGACTCATGATCTCTTATTTGTCTCCCTAGTTTTATCTAAGGCTCACCTGGGCACCTTATTAAGCCCTTTTGTTCGTTTAACCACTAGTGTCACATAAAAAAGATTACAAGCTGTCACCATGGGATTTGGGAATTCTCCTGTCATAAAGGTACAGCCAATATAACACCCCTGTGGCAGAGGCTGGCAGAGAAGTATCAGAATGAAAACAGGCATACTGTGCACTGCTAACATTTGCTAGATTGATTGACCACCATCCAGAGTTCTTTCTCTTGAAAATCTAAGTCTCCAAAAAAAGAAAAGAATAGAATAGAATAGAATAGAATAGAATAGAACAGAATAGAACAGACTAGAATAGAACAGCTCAGTTGGAGGGGTTCTATAGTGATCTTCTAATCCAGCTTCCTCACCACTTTAGGGCTGACCAAAAGTTAAAGCATCTTATTAAATGAATTGTCCTGATACCTCTACCTCTGATGGGTTGACAAGGCTAAAGTCCTCAGACACTCCTCACAGGACATTCCTCCCAGCCCTTCCACCAGCTATTTTGCCCTTTTCTGGAAAAAGACTTCAGCATCCTTCTTAAATTGTGGGGCCCACAACTGCACAGTGCTCAAGCTGAGGCTGCAGTGACAATGCATATAGGGGAAAATACTGGGTGCGCCACAGTCTCTTCCTTTTTTCTGAAACCACTGATTTTAATTACTGCCATCTTCCTGCCATAGACTACAATGAGCTCTACCTTAAAATAATCCATTTAGTTATTTGGTTTGTGACCTCTGGCTGATCATACTAATAAGAGGAATCACCCTCCTTCTGCTCAAAGAAACTCAAAGGGCAATCAATATTTTGAAAGCATGTACAAAACTGAGGCTGCTAAGTTAGAGCCTGTACTATTCCCAGTGAGTGAGGGATGGGAATGGCATGAGAAAAGCCTCCCTGACTTGTTCTGTCGAAATTGCACTTCTGCAGATCACCAACATTACCAGAGGAAGTTCTAGAGCGGAGATGGGAATGAGAGAACATCTGGAGTTGAAGGCCTGGTCTATGAGCATAATTTTGCAAAGGGATGTAGCAGCATTTTTGTTATTTCTGATTCAGCAACTGCTCTCCAGAGGTACTCTCCAAGCACCTTCACCTGGAATTCAGCCTTCAACAAAGCTGCTACAACACGTTAAAAAATCATAATGACATTGTGATTGACAAAGTTGTATCTTGACTCACATGGATCCATACAGCAGTTCCCAAAAAAACCAAGGCGTAACAGAAATAACAAAACAAGATTGACTAAGGATGTTTCAGAGACTTCATTGAAAATTAATAGAGATTTTTGTCTTTCAAAGTTTTATCATTTCTCAGACAGTAAAGAGGAGAAGGATAAAGTTCTTTGCTCACTCATTTTGTCATGGAAAGAGAGAGACAGATGATCAGCTGATACCAATTACAAATTATTGGTCAAGATTACAGAAGGAAATGAAATATGGGGGCCGACTGATCCAATTTCTAGCAGCACTGAACTAGAGCAGATGTGAGCATCAAGCCCTGCAACTCTTTCCTCCCACATGTCTTTTACTCCTCTGAATGGTAGCCCTTGAAGGGAAAACTTGGCATCTCAGTAAATTCCCGTAATTCATCTAGGTTCCACAATATTCTTCTGCATTCTGACAGTGTGCAGAGACCACAAGAGTCCCCAGTGAACTCGGGGTGTTAACCTCCATTCCACTTTTCTCATCATATCCATATGGAAATGAATATTTACTGGATGCTTGGAAGAGTCAGTACAGATCATTTACTCATGCCAAAAAAATGGGAAAAACCCTATACTGTGGAGTTGTCTTCCAGGGCTAGATTAATTTTTCAACACAAATGTTATTTTCTGAAAGAAAGAGACCTCACTAATTTCCTCTATTTTTTTCTGATTAACTATTCACCACTTTACACTACTATTTCACATTAGCTCACCATTTGCCCAGAGCATCTAATACTAATCTTCCTGCGTAATACAAAGTCTGCTAAAATTTTATGTTCACTCAGCTACTTTTTCTTAACATGTAGAAAAGCTTAATGTATCTGATTCTATTTCTCTTAGTTTTCTAGTCACTGAACATCGCCAGAGCTCTCAAAAAGAGGAGTATTTGATGAGTTTTTAAATACATTTTAGGACTTGTGCAGAGTAGAGTTATAACTACTGTATTGTGATGAGTATAATTTAGATGCAGACCTAAGAGGTATTTTGCTTTAAAAAATCAAGTTTTTACTTAAAAAACCACTTTGTTAGTTAAAAGAAAATTATGAAATGAATGTGCAAAAACACTATGACAGAATCCACAAACGTATTCTTTCACCTTTTAATTATATCAGGCTTTATCATTATATCTTTCTATGACTTTTTATCCTTATTTTTTGCATTCGCGTGCTTCATCCTCTTCACTGAGAAGTTTTTAATTTAAAAGTTACAGCTGATTTGATTGTTCATTCACAACTGTATATGCTGCAGCAATGAATCTTTCAGTTGTGCAATCTCTTGCCAATGTCGTCACATAGCAGCAGGATGCAGTCGGGTGGCAAACACACACATACACTAAAGCTATGGGAAGACTGTAAATAAATAAAAAGTAACCAAACTAGCTTTTTACATGCTGAATCAAAAAGAAAGAAATGTTACGACACTGCTGTGACAGTGGGAGGGAAGGGAAGAAGATATGCCAGACGCAGAAGATGACAGATATGCTGCTGTTTGCAGAGCAATGTGGAACAAATATAAACTCTGCACTGCTGTTCCCCCCTGGCAGCTTGGCTGTCTGCATTGTACCAGAATCAGATCTCTGACACTCACTCAATTCACACTCACGGGGCAGAAATCAGGCTGACATGCTGGAGACAAGGTTGCTTAAAGCCATTCTCCTTCTAAGCTGAGATGGAGTTATGAGTGTTGCATAAAAGTCCTTCACAGCTCAAGTATCACTTTGATAGTTTCAAAAGATTTACTGGGGATTCAAAGTTTTCCTAAATACTCACCTTCTGTAGCCATGTGACCATGACAGTCACCAACATGTCCTTACAAAGATACACACATCCATGTACAGCCCTTACAGCTATGAAGAAAATATGTGAAATGTGAAGCAACTTCACTCCAAAAGGCTAGAAGTCAGGAGAAAAATAACAATAATTTAAAATTGTTCCACTTTGAAGCTATTCATGATTATTCTTGGCATCCAATTTTTATCTATTTTTTACTTCAAGTTAGAAAACAGCAGAGAAGGCATAAAAATACCTCAGGGAATGTATCTTTATATCTGCAAAAGAAGAAACCAATGTAGCAAGGAAAAAGGAAAAAATATTTTTTTGTTCCTAACTAAACAACTTTACATACTGAAATATACATATCTTCGGTATCTTCAGTAGAGTGTATCTAGTACCAAACACCTCTTTACAGGCAGTGTAAAATTTTAATTTCTGTTTTGGTCCAAGTTGCTCTAGCAGAGAACAATTTTAAGACTGGAAGGATGGGACAAGCCCATATAATTTCTTCTTTTGTCCTGGCCTATCAGATTATTCCTTTTCCCAAAAGCTACCCACAGTGTTAGAAGCATTGGAAAGTGAAAAAGTATTTGGCTTGGCTTCTAAACACACCTTTGCTCTACTGTTAGAGAAACACTACGGTGTATGTTAGGAAACTTCAGCCATGATGATAAATAAATGAGTTTCATGTTGGTTTGATGGATTTCTCCAAGAGGGGTATATTTCAAAGTTGAATTTTCCTGAAGAAAAAAGTTAAAGCAGGTTAAAACCAGTTAACATTACAACATGAAGCCACGTGAAAGGTCAGCTCCCCAAGGTGTGGTTAAAGAAAAAAAAAAACAACTATAAAGTATCTATAACACTTAACTACAGTACAACTCAAGAGAAATTTTACATGGATTTCTCCCCAGTAGTGTTTCCTATTAAAAACTTTATAAAAGCATAAAGGAAGAAAGCTTAATGTAGTAAGATTGTTATTATATTAGGATCAGACATATTAGAAAGTAGAACACCAAGGAAATACTATTTCAACAAAAGTGGATCTTTTTAAATAAAAAAATCTCAGACTACTGAATTTCTGGCTTTTGAATAACTTCATTGGGCAGCACATTCATTTGGAAAATTGAAAGTACAGTGTTGATTCAACTAAGTTCCCAGCACTTGCAACAGATTAAACAGATTACAGATAAAATGTTCAAGAATCATAAAGATTCCTGAGTTACAAACCCAGCTTCCAAAGTGACTCAAGCACTTGAAAGATGTTACTTTGATGCTTTTAAAAAGTTAAATGTTAAAGAGTCAAATTGGGTGATTTTTGAATTTTCCCCAAATCCAAGCACCCCCCTTTTTCAAAGAAAATACACTCTTCACAACGCTTCAGCCAAATGCAAAAATTTGGTTAAAATATGCCTAGGAACAAGAAGTCCTGATACCACTGCAAGTGTCTGAAAGACAAAGACAGAGTGAGAAAAAAGGAGAAAAGGAAAGAAGTGAGGAACCTTCTTATTCATAAAGCATCTTGCAATTAATAACACTACTGTGCTTCTCATCTACACAGAGCTGAATTTTAGATTTATCACAGGCACATCACACAATTAAGAGAATTATCTGCCTCCAGGATGTTTGCACACCAGCTCTCTTTGTGGATGCACAGCAGGCTGAACAGGAAGGAGGACTGTCCTGCCTGCCACAAGTAAGTGGCTTCTTGAACTTCAGCCTGTACAGGCAGAGGATTAAAACCCAGCCATCACACAACTCTGCTTTACTTGATTTTTTTTTTTAACATGATTTTCCTCTGGACTACCCAGTGTGATGTGCACCTTAGATTTTTAATACTTGAATTCTCTCTAAGTTAGAGAGTTTAGAATTCTCTAAATTCTAAAAAATTTACTATATTCCCCAAAAATGAGTTCATTTATTTATACCACTAACAATGAATTTTTGTCTTGCTTCCATAATGTTTACTCTCGTGCGACATTATCTTTGAAATCTACTGAGTTACTTATATAATTAAGGACTGTGTGTTCAGACATCTAGAAAATTCACATTGCTGCTTTCTACATTGTTTAAAAAGAAAATGTAGCTTCTTTTTAAAAGAAAGTAGCTGCAATCAACCCAGAGGAAATTCCTTTCTTGCCATATTACAGTGATGTACACTAGAGAATAGCCATGATTACTATAATTATTTTAGGTAGTGGCTGTTTATCTTACCATTAAGACAACTGCTTAAACATAAAGATGGGGGGTTAAAACCCTTTAGTGAATGTTTGCACATTTTGTGATCATTTTCTCACTTTTTCTTAATAAGGATAGCTTTGAGAAAATCCCATAAGTAAGGAAGCAATTACTGGTCTAAGTGATTTTAGCCATGTGGTGATCATCTCCTAAAAAGCTTCTATAAAAGAAAGTCTCCCTCAGCGAATTATTCTTTACAGTCTCACAGGTGTGCTACACAAAGGCTACAAAACCACCACTAGCAATATATTTAAAATATTCTGTGACATGCCTGCTAAGAAGAAAAGTGTTTATTTTGCAAAAGCTAGGATAGTATAGGTTCGGAGAGGTTCGGAGAGGTTCGGAGAGGTTCGGAGAGGTTCAGAGAGGTTCGGAGAGGTTCAGAGAGGAGAGGTTCAGAGAGGAGAGGTTCAGAGAGGAGAGGATCAGAGAGGAGAGGTTCAGAGAGGAGAGGTTCAGAGAGGAGAGGTTCAGAGAGGAGAGGTTCAGAGAGGAGAGGTTCAGAGAGGAGAGGTTCAGAGAGGAGAGGTTCAGAGAGGAGAGGTTCAGAGAGGAGAGGTTCAGAGAGGAGAGGTTCAGAGAGGAGAGGTTCAGAGAGGAGAGGTTCAGAGAGGAGAGGTTCAGAGAGGAGAGGTTCAGAGAGGAGAGGTTCAGAGAGGAGAGGTTCAGAGAGGAGAGGTTCAGAGAGGAGAGGTTCAGAGAGGAGAGGTTCAGAGAGGAGAGGTTCAGAGAGGAGAGGTTCAGAGAGGAGAGGTTCAGAGAGGAGAGGTTCAGAGAGGAGAGGTTCAGAGAGGAGAGGTTCAGAGAGGAGAGGTTCAGAGAGGAGAGGTTCAGAGAGGAGAGGTTCAGAGAGGAGAGGTTCAGAGAGGAGAGGTTCAGAGAGGAGAGGTTCAGAGAGGAGAGGTTCAGAGAGGAGAGGTTCAGAGAGGAGAGGTTCAGAGAGGAGAGGTTCAGAGAGGAGAGGTTCAGAGAGGAGAGGTTCAGAGAGGAGAGGTTCAGAGAGGAGAGGTTCAGAGAGGAGAGGTTCAGAGAGGAGAGGTTCAGAGAGGAGAGGTTCAGAGAGGAGAGGTTCAGAGAGGAGAGGTTCAGAGAGGAGAGGTTCAGAGAGGAGAGGTTCAGAGAGGAGAGGTTCAGAGAGGAGAGGTTCAGAGAGGTTCAGAGAGGAGAAGAGAGGAGAGGAGAGGAGAGGAGAGGAGAGGAGAGGAGAGGAGAGGAGAGGAGAGATTTGATTTGGCAGGGACCTACAACCATCATCTCATTCAACTGCTCAACCACCAAAATTTAAAGTGTGTTATTAAGGGCATTGTCCAAATGACTCTGGCAGGCTGAGAGTCAATACGAGGCTTGGGGCATCACCTCCTCTCTAGGAAGCCTGTTCCAGAGTTCAACCACCCTCTTGGTAAAGAAATGCTTTCTAATGTCCAGTATATATCTCCCTTGATGGATGCAGCTTTGAACTATTCCCACAGTTTCTTCAAGGGCTACTACAGCATGCCCAGTGCACAGTATTGTTTGCCAACAGGCAATCAGAAGGAGCACACTGAACTGACTACACACAGCAACACTGGAACAAAAGTCAACATGGGAATAAAATCCAAGCACTTAAGCTGGTTTAAAACTAGGTTTAAATTGCTTCTATTTCACTATTTAATATGGACTAAAAGATTTCAGTTGACACAATGTTGGTGAAAAAAGCTATTTCAGTTTTCTTCTATCTTATTAAAGAATGTTTTTTTTCTTTGCAAATATAATTCAATTTTTATTTTGGCTTTGTCTGTAACTCAGACTTTTATTTCAAAGTCTTGCTTTTTGTCAGAGCAGCGAAGAAAACTCAATTTAAGATAGAACCTCAGGCATGCAGAATATATCAAATGAAACTGAAAACACATTTCTTCCCCATTTCCTACACTATAAACAAGACAAATACTGCAGCACACACATGCACGAATTCCACAGTCCTGGCCACCACGAAGCAACAAAAAGAGAGAAGCTTTGAGTCCTATGTTCCCAGGACTCAGCACCCTGTGCTGCCCTTTGCCTGGACACAAGTGCATGAATGTGGGAAGCTCCACATTGCACCAGGAGAAAAGAAGTGCAGTGTTACAGCTGGAAGGATATGAATCAGCGTTTCTGATGTGATCCTCTGCCTCCAGATCCCCAGTTATGTTTGGCAGCTTGGGGCTGAGGCTGAGGCAGCCAGTACGATGTTTGGCCCAGATGAGAAAGGTGTGGAGGGCTCAGAGTTGGTGCAGTGCCCCTTGTCATGCCTTCTGCACCACCTGTGTTCTGGAGCTGTAGCCTTTGGGGCTCTCTGAACTCTAACCCTAAAAACCCTAAAAGCGGTCTGGGGCTGAGGATGAGGCCC
The DNA here is from genome assembly GCA_013400955.1 of Drymodes brunneopygia. NCBI lineage: Eukaryota > Metazoa > Chordata > Aves > Passeriformes > Petroicidae > Drymodes > Drymodes brunneopygia. The sequence goes on along the minus strand of VZTZ01007252.1, from coordinate 200,116 downwards.
TCAGTGACGGGACAGGCAGAGAAGTGATCCAGTTGAGATACCATCCAGAAGACAGCACTTCTTTTGCAAGCAATAAACTGCTCTTTTATTCACAGCCTCCCAAGGGAAAGTGTGGAACTGGTTCTGTCTCTTGGCTCCTTATGTTACATTTATCTGTCATTATTCAAAGACCACATGTAACTGTAGAGTAGTCAAAACTGCAGAATAAATTCACTTTCATTAACTCCTACTGAAGTGTGATGGGTATCGTATATTAAAAACAGAAAGTATAAACAAACCATCAATTAATCTAATTTCTCTGATTTGAAGCAATTCAAGGATGGTATGCTGTGGAAGAGAACCCTGTCAAAGTATGGGAGCATGCCTGGGCACTGAAAAATTAAGCACTTGCTTAAGTGCTTTGTGGGACAGGAGACCAAAACAACTACACAGACTAATATAGCTATTTTTTTCCAAAATGGTGAAAGATGGGCCTGGCAGGGCTTCCCCATGTCCCTTTGATTGCACCACTGCACCCATTTTTCCTTGCCATCTCAAATTATTCAATATTTGTGAAATGCATTTAAGCAGCACTGTTTCCTTTAAAATAACCTCTTATGGATCAGACCATGCAGTCTCATGCAGCCCCCGGCTGAGGCCATGCTCCCAAAATGATGTCAATGGGAGCCTTGCCCAAGAAAGGACTATAGGATTCAGCTGCATGTGAAGAACGGGCTTGAAATTATGGAGCATGGTATCAGGATAAGACTTTATATTTCAAGCATATATGTATTATTTTCACTACATCACCAAAGAGTGTAGAGAGAAGAGGGGGATGTCACTTTGGAAAACCATATGGTGCTTTGATTTCCAAGCCAGAACTGTGCATACTGAATGTTTATAGAATCTAGTGATATTCTCTTCTTTCTGTTTATTCCTGTCACCAGAGAAACTCTGGCCAATCAAATATCCAAGCAAGAGGGGAAAAAGAGAAAACAGCTCGCCAGTAGGCTCGTAATTAGCAACCTAAACCTGGAAGGAGGCGCTTGGGAAGTGCCTCTGATGCATCTGGATTCCAGCGCTCACCACATGTCACGAGTGGTTTCGGAAATTGAGTTCTCAGTCTCTGCAAGGGGTAGGGAAGATATACACAATATTTTTGGCTAGACTGAGCAGGGGCATATGTGGAGCAGCTGCAAAAGCAGACATCCGTCTGCTCTCAGAGACGAGTGCAGGAACAAAAACGCATCTCTCAGCGATGACAGCTGACTTGCTCCTGGCGCCTCCTGGGTTAGCTGTGGCTCCCTACCTGTGGCAAGCAGGGCTGCTGCATTTATTTTGCTTCAAATAAAAACAATGCCCTGTTCTTATCACCCTGTGCTTATGAGAGCAGTTGAAGGAGCTGCTGAGGTACATCTTAATAGGAGACAATCTTCATGTCCAGGTTCTAGCCTTGATATGCGAATCTTCAGGTCTTTTTCTTTTTCCTTGAGAGTCTTATTCCCCTCCTTGCTCCTACCTATTTACCCTCTCCTTTCAGTGTGAGAGCTACCAATCTCCAACTACCGTTTTTCATTCTTCAGAAATAGTAAAAGGATTAAAAAAAACATAACAAGCCCACAACTCAACACACAGTATTTTACTAACAGGAGCAGCTTTCACTGCCAATCACCTGCAGCATTACTTTAGACACAATCTGGGATGCTCCTGGTGCACTTTCTACATTAATGTTGCTGCTGTACTAAGTATGGTGCAGAGAGGTCTTATTAGCATTATGCAGGGTGGAAGTCACCTATATATATACATAACTTCTAATAATAATGAATTTTTGCATACCATGGAAATAACAACAATTTTAGAATCAAATTGAAACTATCAACCAAAAAAAGCTGTATCTTTGATATGAAAAACTTCCATTTTTATAAAGATTATTACGTTTTACTATTAAATTGGTGCTCAAAAGTTCCTTTCTCTATCACTGAAACAACTATTTACTATGAAAAACATACTTATTGAAGGTTGCCAAAAATGTAATAACCACACATCTGTTATTATTCAAATATATATTTTCTAAAACATTTGATATTTGCTTCACATGTAATAACAGTTATTAAATCTTTCTAAAGTCTGTTTTGTGGAACCATAATGTAAAGCATTACACACACAGGAGAAGCAGCACGGGAACAAATGCACAAAGGGAGTAGAAGTGTTGTTAGTAGCTGAGTAACTTTCTAGTCACATTACAAACTACAACTCAGAGAAGCATAGTAAGAGGAGTACTGGATGTCTGGAAACCCTGCAGGATGATGAGTTTTAAGAGGTCCAACGTAATTCATTTAAAGTTTTAAAATTATTAGATAATTTCTGGGTCAACAAATACACAAAAAGAGAAGGCATTCCTGCAATCACTACTGAATCTACTAGAAAAGGACATAAACTTCATTATCTGGTACCTCAAATTAGAGAAATTTAGGTGTTTAAGAAAGTTCTTCTTTTGTTTTTAATTTTCTGCAGTGGCAGCATTTCCCCAGCAGCATTACCCCAGTGCTGGTGGTGGCTCTTTGCAGGCTATGCACTGCAAGCCTCACCCCAGCCACGAGCTGGAAGGACACTACTGACTGCATTACAGAAGACTAGCTCTCTGACTGAATTGATCCTTTTTCTTTTGAATTTTAACAGGCTTTGTGCATTAAGCTCTCTTTAATAGCTAGGAAACAAGCACAGTCACTGTTAATCGTTCATAACTATTCCACTTAAGATTTCAAGTGAGGATCACAGCCACAGGACACAAGGAAATGGCCTCAAGCTGTGTCAGGAGAGGTTCAAGCTCGACATCAGGAAGAATTTCTTCACTGACAGGTTGGTTAAACATTGGAACGGGCTGCCAAAGGAAGCAGTGGCGTCACCATCCCTGGAAGTGTTCAAGGAATGACTGGATGTGGCACTTGATGTTATGACTTAGTTGACAAGGTTGTGTGTGCCTAAAGGAGGGGCTCCATGATCTAGGAGGTCTTTTTCAACCTTATTGATTCCATATCCATATCCTATGATTTCCACTGGATCCTCAATGTGACTGAAATATCTTAAGCCATTGAGGTGAACAATGCCTTCTAAAACAAATTTTTACTCATGTTTGGAACAAAGTACAAAAGAGCCAACTAGTTTCCAGACATTTTTATGCATATGTGGGTGCCATTGTAACATGCACCAAAAATGAACAACAATCCCCAAGTTAACAGCCGCAAAAAAGACATCCTATTTATCCATAAATCTACTTGCTTTGCTTTTTAGTAAGTTACTGGCATACTAAAGATTTTTTTAAAAACCATTAAGGTGACAGCTTGCTTGACGTGAAAGTATCACATATGCTCAGCATTTGAAACTGTGTTTCTCATAAGACAGCACAAAACAATGCAGTATTTTTTCTAAATCTCAAAATTGATCCTTAATGTTCTTCAGAAAATAGTCAGGAACTGCAGTCTAGATCGTGCTGGACAAAGGTGGTGATGACCATAGTATCTTACAATTAGTTTATTTGTAATCTCTCAAAAGGCAATCAATAACATAAAGAGATTCATTTATATCTATCAAATGCACATATACTCCTTTTAATTGAAAAGCTCTTAACTCCACTCATTTCCTGGATATAAAGCTACTTTACTCGAGCTCCAGCATTTTTAATTTCCCTTGCATTGAAAGGCAGCATCCTCAGCTTACAAGTAATGCTTACATAAAAGCCTCATAGTCAGATCTCTTGGTGCCACAATGTTTTTCAGGATATGAAGACAACAGTAATGTAAACACTCTACTATTGCAGAATAAACACCATGTAGCCACAAAGCAGTGATGACATCACCTGTAAATTATATGGGATTAATTTTCTGCAATGTAAACTGACTGTCTATATCTCCTGTTCCTCAACCCACTCTAAAACAGTTTGTTGAGAACAATTTATATGGATCTTCCGGTCTTAAAGCAAAGATAATTCCGCCTTAGGGCATTACTTCGTGTCTCTCCTTCTGCATGTCTAAAAATCTTGCTTCCTCCCTCCTGAATGAGAATGTCCTTCCTCAAACAACACATTTAAATGCTATTGATATTTCACAGCTGACTCAGGTGTGCCTAAGTCAAAAGCTTGCAGAGAATAGAATTTTAAATAGCCAAACATGCTTTTGCTGCTTCCTTCCCTAGAGTTTATATAAATAACACAAGAACAGCTGTATTGGATCAGCGCTAACATAGATGTAGCCCACTAACCTGTCTCTATTGGTGGCCAAAAAGGGATTCCTACTGAAGAGAATAAGATTAGGGAAAGGATGTAGTGATACATCCCCAGAATAATCTCTCAGCTTTGAGAGATCTGCAGACCTGGAATTTCTACTTTTATGACTGCAAGTTAAGTGCGATTCCAACATCCAGGTATTACATATAGCAATGTGTTTGCTTTGGAAACTATTCTTTAAGATACAAAAAATACTGATCTTTAGCAATAACCGACAATATGATATTAAGCAAATACTGCTGTAAAGGAGTTAACACTGAACTTCACATATATGTTACTCATTAACCTTTTGGTCAACCAGTCTCAGAAGTTGTGGATGTCCCACACCTTGTGTTATAGGCCAGGCTGGATGGGGCTCCAAACAACCCTGAAAGGGGTAGGAATTAGATGATCTTTAAGGTACCTTCCAACCCAAGCCATTCTATGATTCTATGATATATTCCTCTCACAAAAATACTTGTGTTAAAAATACAGGTAAGAAAATGAATATTGCTATTTTAAAAACTGCAAATCTTCATTGTTATATGTGTATGAAAGACTTCATCTTCCTTTTTTTCTCCTTGCTGGTTTTCTGAAAAAGCTGGTAAGAGAACACATTCGATTCTATAACTAGGGCAAGCAAAGTACATTCAAATCTTCACCTCATCTGTGCTAACCAATGTGCTGCTTCAGATAAAGTTACCCCAGGGTGATGATCAATCTCTCAAGGTGCAGAAGTGCTGTTTGAAAGCCTTTCTGCTTTTCAAACTAGAGTGGCAATAATGGAATCTGCACAGAAATCCCTTCTACACATTTCCTCATCTCAGGAAGGCTTCTCAGCTGTAATTTAGTCTATTAAGAATTCTCCATCTTCATGCGGTACATACCTTGCATATACACAGCTAGCACAGATTCTTCTTCTTGTTTTAGAACATTTCACAAGTTGGAAATTGCCGCCACAGAACTTCTACTGAACTCAGATAAAAAGACATTGACCCTTTTCCATTCTCACTTTTAAAATACAGACACAGAGTATCAATTCATTCTAGAATCCCTTTAAAACTTTTTCTTTTCATTCTGATGGAGACAAGCAGCTCCAACAGGTGCTAATTCATAATCTGAGTGATGAAAGAATCAACAGTTTATTGTAGCACCCTGCAGACATCTGTAGTGTCACGCTGAATGAAATGTTCATCAGGAAACAAACTCGATGTAACTGGGGGAAAAAAACCCCAACCTGTTAAATAAAAACCTTTGAGGACATCAAACTTAGCAACTCAGAGTGTTAAATTTTCAATAATATCAAAAATTTCAAGCAGAGAGCGGACTCTTCTGTCTGCTTGCCGTTTGTAGAAGTATAAAGATGACATTGAGCACCTGAATCCTTCTTTACTTTACATCACTCTTCACTGGACTCAGCCTCGTTTAATTTACAAGACACATGTTTCTGGTACGATGAACTTGTGGCTAAGTTTGTCTGCAAGAAGTTCTTGCACTTGAGGAATGCTGCATATTGAATTTTCCTCTGATGTTGAATAGCTCTCGGCCAGCTTTGCTCCTCTTTCAACTTCATTTACTTTTGTCAACTCATATGTCAGAGATTAGAAGTTTCATGGAAAAAATAACATGAGTGAGAGCAATATTTTCATTCATAAGTAAGACTTTTGGCCAAAATGTGTGTCCCTTTTTTTAATGCTAGTATGCTGTATAGTCACTAGCAAACAACATTATGAGCCAAGTTCGTATGATGAATAAACTGCTTCAGATTGACTGGGGAAAGAGAAGAGGACACAAACAGAAAAGCTGAACACATGCGCATTACACTGCATGACTCCTACTCTAAATTTGAGGTCATTGATACATTCAATCAACTAAAATTAATAAACTGTGCAAATTTGTCTATACAGTTTTTCTTCCTTAACTTCTTGCACTGGTAAGGAAATAAATTTATGGCTTACCTTTCAAAACCAATCTGCCGTAATGTTTTCTCCCATGTCGAGCCTGTACAAAGAGGAGAAAAAACAAACACCCTCAGGAAAGAACCTTTTCTGTATGAACACTCTTTTCCTCTCCTTGTGCAGCTGGGATCTGTATATTAAGGAGATTTTTCCACCCCTAGAGAAGTACTTATAAATAACACGTGTTTTCCCCAGAGTGGAGAACTGTTGAGAGAGGCTACCACTGGGTGACATGACAGTGAGAGGGGCATCAGCCTATACAACTCCTTTACATTGCAGAGCAGCTACAGTTCACTGCACTTCCAAGGGTGGTCTCCTGCGCTAGAGGAATGTGATTTGGAAGCGCTGAGCTGGCATCTCACATCATGCACTCTGCACATTTCAGCTTTTCATTTCACTGTAGTGTTTGCCTGATTCTTGCTGAAAGCTTTACAACTCCTTCTGAAATCCAGCCCTTTTATTTTTCAGCAAAAGCATGAACATGTATTCCTTCTTCATTGTTTAACCCTTCATACTCATACAAACATCTGCAAAGGGGTCTTCCTCAAAATGATCGAGGACTCAGCCCCATGAACAATTCAAATGCTCAGACTCATCCAAAGAATTCTGATGCACCTAATACAAACTTTAACCAGATTTTCTCCAAAATAACCCCCCAAAACATTGCAAGCATTAGGCGATCAGTTTTCAGATCTTTTGCCAGTCTCTTTTTTTTTCTACTATTATGAGGTCATTATAAACACAGGCTACTAAGAACACAAATATCTCAAGTTCTGCAGACCTGCTAGGCAAATATGTAGGAGGACACGAAGCTGCGTCATAGTTTGCTCTCTGTCTTTTTACATACCTGTGGGGAATGCAACAGGACTGCATGCCATGTAAGCAACTACAATTCCTTTTGAATGATTCATCTGAATCATTCATTGAATTCTCAAAATCAGAGAAGTGACAATAATTCCTGTTTCTGATGCATTCCACTACCTAAAGGGAAATGTAAATTAAGAATAACAAGATTCCCTGTGAGTGACATTAAGCAGCACTTTTAATTGCCCCCATTCAGTGTAAAGCAGGCAGTGATTACAGGCCCATATCCAGCAAAACACACAGGTGGAGAAAGTTCTACCTTCACTATATGGGGAAAAAAAAAGTAAAATTCTCTTCTGGAATAACTGAGCAATGTCGTTTGATCAGTACCGAGAGCTTCTACTGTGACACCTGTATCTGCCTGAGGTGGAATGAGACATCTGTCTGCACAACTACATAGGACAATACCTCTTATCACACTTGAGTTCATATTTTATGAAAAAAAGTCCTCTAAAGACATCTCTAAAGCAGGACAAGAAATACCCTTAAACATTTATTTCAAATAAATGTGAAAAACAAAAATAATGTCTATCACAATGAACCATAAATGACTGAAATAAAAAAAGATCTGCTCCAATAGTGTATTCTGTTATAAGTTATCCCCCAAACCCATCACCTTCTGCTCATCTCTGGAGTGTAACTGGTTTCACACAACATCTATGAATCAAGTCATTGTTAAAAAGATGACTGTGCCACTCCACAGGTTAAGTGCAGGGCAGACACAGGCAATTCTCCATATATTTTATGCAATTCTGCTGGCTCTGGAAGAGTAGCCAACATTTTTTGAACTCTGAAGATTTGAAGAGTGTTGAAGAAAAGAAATCTCAACAGCACTTCCTAAAGCAAAGACTAGTACTGGCATCTTTAGTCTGAGTTTCTATGCCTTCCACTGTTAAGTATAATTGTGTATGAGTTTTTCACCCCATGACTGGCTACACTTCATTTGTAATATATAGAGAGAGTTCTACTGAAGAGAGAGGAAGAGAAAGAGAGAGAAAGGAAAAACGCTGTAGAGGAAAGGAATTGGGTCCCCATTGGTTCGAAATAATCTTTTGGCTGCAGCTGGCCACCAGAATACTCTTTGAAATGCATCTGACTCCTCTGAAGCAAAGCCTGCCAAGAACACAACTAACATTTCATATTTAAAAACAGTATCTTTTTTTATGGAGTCTTATTTTAAAATGTTTATGATCTAAACACTGTGTTTTAAGACTTGCCAATTCCATTCACAATAGTATCAACTTCTACACCACACTAAGAGCCAAAAGTAAATACCCCGAGGTAACAGCAGCACTAAAAAGAACAGCACTATTAAAAGTCTAGAAAACCTACTGTTTGATTTAAACCTTACCCATTGCTTCCAAAACATAAAACAGGATTTAAGTCATGTAATTCTCATTAAAAAAAAAAAAAGGAGTTAATCAAGAATTAAAGACTTTATCCTGCTCCCAAGGAAATCAATAGGAATTTGGCTATTCGATTCAGTCTTTCTCTCTGCTGGGACTGGGGAAAATATTCACTTGCTCACATTCAGCATCAATCAACTACTACACTTGAGTCACTAAGTTAAGGTGGCTCCCTTTTGCTTTCTTTTTTTTTACCACCACAACAAAAATACCATAATTGTTTATAAGACTGCCTTACTCATGTACCCATGTAATTAAGCTTTTTTTTTTTTCCAAATGTTTGCTCCAGAGTGCCCAACCATTCTCATTTATTCCAAAAATTCTGTTTCACAGTAACAGCTCTAGCTTTAAAATTCTTCAAAGAGATGAAGCATAATGCATTTCCAGAATTTCTGCTCACATTTAATAGGAACAATGGTTTAATACAAACATGCATACCATGCTCACATATGCACACAAGGATATCCTGGAAGAGTGAGAGTATTAGAATATGGGATTTAATAAGATGAAATCCAAAACATCTTCCTTAAGTGAGAAGTTGCCTTCTTTGACAGGTAGGCTTTCATTCACATGGCAGTTGCCATATTTAGTTAGGTTTGGTTACAACTCTCTGCTTACTATGAACTTACAATGGATGAGAGGACTCACAGACCACTGCTGGGTTGTTCACCTTCACAAAACACAAAGATGCCTCGCTGCTGAAATGCACCAGTGGGCGTAGGGAAAACACAGAATAACAAATTCACAGAATCACAGAATCATAGAACATCAGGTCAGAAAGGACCTGAAGATCATCTGGCCCAACCTTTCTTGGACAAAAGCACAGGCTAGACAAGACACCCCCAGCACCCTGTCTAGCTGGGTGTTAAAAGTGACCAGTGTTGGGGAAGAATACTGGGTGATTTTCATCCTTTCATGGAGGTTGCACAACTATTCACCTTGAGCCATATCATGCCCTATCTGGCACTGCTGCAGAGATCCGTAGCTGTTGAGGGAGAAGTCTGGCATGCATTGTAAATGCAACTCATGCCTCCTATGCCATTCCCATGCACACATGCATGCAGGTCCCTGCGGATCCTGTGGTCCCCATGACTGCGTGCAGTGATTATCCACAGCCTGCTGCCTTCTCGTTTCTCCAGAGTTAGTGACTACTTTAAAAACTACATGCCTGTGTCTGACTCTGCTCTTGAGGCTTTCTAGAAGTAAGAATGATAATTCTGGCATTCTTTTCTCACTGTGATCTGACATAAGGATCAGACGGGAAAAATATGGCTTAACTGAACCAAAAGACAATGTTTGACATTTTTTGGTAAGCACTAAGTGAGCCTGTCAAAATTCAAGTATACAATAGGAATTATATGAAGATCTCCAAAGACTGGAATAGGAAAAAAATCCTGTTAATTCCATCAATTCAAAGTTAAAAAGGCTTTTTGGGAGTCTGTCAATGGGGCATCACAGACTCTGAAGAAACAAGCAAGGTACCAGACATACTCCAGTCACACTTAGTTCGTGAGTAACATGGAGGTGTGATGTACATAAACCTGTTATGATACTTCAGAAACAGACAGACATTCTTGTAATAGCAACTTCAGTGATCTTTATCCTAACATTTTGAAGGAAAAGAATTTCTGAAGAACTTGTAATGATCAGAATATTCCTATCAATTTCAAAACTTTGATATTAAGCCTTTGACACTTATTAGTATTCTCCAAACCATTAAAAAAAAAGGAGGGGAAAAAACCCTTTCACATATTCAAGAGATACAAAACAGAGATACAGAATACTCCAGAAATGGAAATAAACACTTTGCTAAACCTTTCCATTGCAGGTACCACTTCTCTCAATTCTGCTTCTCAAACAGAGAACAGGGCAGAAGTTTGGAGAGTCCAGCCCAGTTGGGGACCTGAGTTTCTTGAATGCACACCTTAAAGCTCTCAACAAACTGCATGAACACACTGGTTTGTCCTGCTACAGTTACTTTTTTGGTAAAGACACACATACTATTTAAACCAATTGAGAGTTTGCAGTCTATTTTCCATGGATTAGGAAACATTGCTCCGTTGTATATTCTCATTCATCACCTTAAGACTTACTAACAAGTAACTAACAAGCGCTACAATTACTAACAAGCTGAAATGTTCACAGCTGCAATTGATAAAAAAACTGCCATATTGTGAACATACTTGTTTCAGCAGCTTCATATATTATTATCAGTCTTTACAGTTGCTTGTTCCTAGTAGCAAGCTTCTATCTTCTTCCAAACAAAAAATACTGTGTTTTTTCAGAAAACCCTTTTTTTTTTTCTGTTTAATAAATATAAAACCACAGGTTTTATGAAACCAAATATTAGTTTTGACTAAAGAAATGTAGGTGGCATAGGAAAGAAAGAACTTTTTCTTGCTTGCTGCACAGTACCATAGAGGTGCTGTTAACATTTACTTACCTGTACATTGGCTATCCAATAGTTAGTTACATGCAACATGACTCTTACAGAAATAATCATTTCTCTCATGTGAAGGGCATCAGACAATGCTACTTTGGCATTTAGCATCCATCTCTCTATTTTGAGAAATAAATCTCTCTTACACTTCCTCTTCCCTTGATTCAAATTACTTCAGCTGCATCCTGCACTCACCACTTTGTAATTTTATCACCAGTCTATCATCTGGGATAATGACAACACTTCCTTTTAGCATGAGATCTCCTAGTATGGCATATTGCTACTCTGCTTTGTTCATGTTGATGTTTTAATTCAGAGCTGGAGAGTATTTCTTGGGCAAATCTCTTACCATGCTTTGGTTTGCACAACAGAGTGACATTTGAGTGCACAAACTGGATTCCTTTCACTTGAAACTGAAGTGCAGCCCAAGGACCCAACTGCTGTGCTTCAGCCATCAATGGTTAATCTGTCTGTGTGACCAGAGCAGAACTAATGCACACTGAAATCACATCAAAACGTGGCAGCCAAGGACTCTGCACCAAAATCTTCACCCCATCTCATCGTGCCGCTGGCTGAGACAAGCTGCAGCTCACCCCACCACTCCCTGTGCCTGAAGTGTTCCCAGAAAAGCTTCCCAGTTACAGTCACCCTGAGGGATGAAAGGGCAAGTCAGGGTGCTTGTCCTTAAGATTGTTTTCTGGGCTATATCCCAACCACTGCAGTGAGCAGGAGCTTTTCTACTGCTCTGATGTACAAACAGAGTAGAACTGGATGCTCAGCACTGTCACACTTCCCATAAAACCCCAGGGAGACAAATGTGTAAGGCACAATAGCAGATTATTTAGTTTTTTAAAGAAACTCCACGAGGAGAAAGAATAAGGGAAAATCTGGGCTGCTACGGTTTGCTGTGCATGCTGGAGAGACTAAAACCACCAGTAAAATAGAAGCTTAGGGCTAGTGGTCCAGGATTCTGTCTAGATAAAGAAAGTGATTGCTGACTACATACCAGGGAAGAGTCATATCAAGAAAGATCAGATGTTGCAAGTCTTTACGCGCCTTCCAGTCATACCAACTTTCAACAGATTTTTTACTGAATAAAGAGTACAAATTTGATCCCTCCACAATAATGTCATGGGAAAGATTTACTGTGTATTTTCTCCTCTGAGGAAAATAATAAATTACTATCGTGAGATGCAAAAACGGCTTTCCAATAAAAAAAGAAATCTTGACTCATTCCACATTAACCGGAAAAATAATCATCATCAAAAATGCTAGTTCTCCTCTAAGGAGATGTTAATGAGTGGGAACTTTTACTAATAAAATGAGCAGAGGAGGAATATAGAGCAAAGTGCATTAGTGCTGACACTACATTTGTGTGCGTGCACACACATGCACATTGCTTTAAGGTGAGTATTGAGAAGACAAGGGCTATGGTAAAGTGATTAGCATCTGTATGTGAACAGTCACCTCTTCCAGCCTGTGGCTTCCCTGGGAGCTCTGGGGATCCAGATATGTGTCAGCAGAGCTCTCACAGCAAAGTGGGGACTCTAAAAGCAGCTGCTTCACAGGCCTAATTTTTTTTTTTTTTTTTGTATCTTGATTAGCATCTAGAACTGGGGGGCTGGGGGAGCACTTTTTTTTTTAAATTGACCATGTAACTTAAGATAGACAACACCATGTGAAACACCCCTTAGTGCACCTGGGATTTAATTGATCCAGCATCTTGCCAGAGGCAGGGGCAGATCCCAGCTCACTTTGCTTGATGGTAAAACCAGTGCCTGATGCAAAGTCTATATAAATAACTGGAAAGACTTGCATTGAGTTAATGAGCTTTGATAGTTTGCTTAAATAAATAGCAATGAGGAACAGTAAAAAAAAAATCAGTTTTTATAGGTGAAGATGGCCTACTAATTAAACAGTAGGTTAAGAGATGTGTGCAAAAAATAATGACTTGGAGAAAGAAAATCTGGTAAAGTACTTTCTGCATTTTTTTCTCCCATGATGGATTTGTTCAAAATGATATGCAAGTAATAAAACAAATTTAAATTGGCTGAATTGCTTCGCATATTTTTTTAATCAGCTTTCTCACAAGGATGACAGGTTCCATAATTTTTGTAAGAATCATGACTTCTTTTATCTGCTTAGATATAGTACATCAGAAGCACTTACAGGCAATCTTCCCCTGCAACACACACAGGCTTAAAACCACTCTTATTTTAACCTCATTTAATTTCAAATTTATTTTCTCAATGAGGCAGCAAAACAGCAAAACCCAAAGCACTAGAATATCCTTGGGGAATGTATTCCAGATGAAACTTGAGACAGCCAGCTAATGGAAAGGGCTTTTTTTGTTTTTTGTTTAGTATTTTATTTATCTATTTGTTTGCTGTAATGGTTGGTTAGTGGGTTTTAACTCAGATTTCCAAGGATACTGCAGATTTGAATTTATTTTGCCATCTTTTACTTTTCTTTTTGAAATAGAACTGCCCCCCTTTACCCATCACTGTAGACCACTTCAAAAATGGATGAGGAAAAGGAAACAACGAATAGAGCAGAACATTACAGATTACCAGCACAGAATCCCACTAAGGGAATAAAGGGTAACAAATCAGATGGTCCTTAGATATGGTCAATCTTTCATTCTTTTTTATGGCAGAAAACAGTGTCAGGGCTCTGGGGAGCAGCCTCGAAGGAAGGCTACTTTTCCTGCTGTTACCATGGGGGATGTCAGCCTTAAGTCAGAGAGACACAGAGTTTAAGAGGATCCAAGTTCACTCCAGACCTTCTGAAAAGGACAAATAATATTTTAATGAGTCCTTTTTCAAATATGGAAGACTGGCTTTCCTTTCGTTTTCAAAGTAAAAGAAAACTTGCATTAAGTTTTATTTTTCATAAGCCTGAAGAAAATAAGATTTTTCTCCATTTTTATTGGCAGAGAAATTCTCTCATCCCCTATCCCAAGCAACACTGCTCTGTCTGCTAAAGAGTATCTTAGAGGCAAGGTCTTAACTTCAGAGTGTAAGTGACGGGCATCCTTCCAGCCTCTAGAGCTACCCTCTGCTTATTTTTATTGTAACATAATATACTGTTATGAATAATAATCTCGACCTAGTTTCCTGCAGCGTTGAATGCGTGCAGGGTACCAGAGCAAGGAATTTACTTTTCATTGTCTCATTTTCTCTTTCTGTCTCAGCTGAAGGAGGGAAGGTGGGCACATGATTCTTCACAGATTTCTCATCACAGACACATGGGAAGGGGGAAATAAAAAACAAATGTGTCTGCAGTAGCAAATCCATATACAAGAAATTATGGGTGAGATAAATAAAAATAGGAAACATAGGAAATCTTGCACATAAACAGGAGGGACATTACGACAACAAAACCCAGCATTCCAGTGGTGGCATCTTTGACTCCACTAACATACTCCACACCATGTAAACTACGCTTTTTCTCTCAAATCGCCTTCATTTTTTTTTTAACCTTTTTTTTCTAAAGTTAATAAGGAACCATTTCATTCGCATTATTACCCTCAGTGATTAAGGAAATTTTTGCATAGTATGATGAAGACAGCAATTTGATTTTGTTAGGCATAAGGTCCTGCCCACTTTCACAGCTCTCAGAAAAAAAACCCAAAACAAAACAAAACCCACTCAAAAAATTGTTTCAGTGACTAAAATGACACAAAGATCAGAAGTGCTGTGTGGAGGATGATACCTAGAGTAAACTTCAGAAAACAGGCCTGTGATGTGTACAAACTTAGCACACCACCTTCCACGGAAGCAGAAAGCAGGACCTGCAAACCCTCCTCCTCTGCATGCCATTAAGAGAAGGCAGCAGTGACTGCAGCAGGCAGCAAGATTTTTGGGGCATGGAAGCTGGCTCACTCCCAGAGATCCCTTCAGAGAAGAAATCTGCACACAGAAGGACGTGCTCCTCTGGGCAGTAGTGTGAAGCAGGCACACAGACTCAAACAACCAGGATAGGGCACTGACAGCAACAAAGCAACAAATGTTATTTTTCCTCTCTAGGAAATATGAAGATGCCTTATCTAGTTCATGTGACAAGTATAAACATGTAAGCACTGAACAAAGGGTTTCTTCTGGTTTAATTTTCTTTCTCTTTGCAGAACTTACAATTCTGCCATTTCATTCAAACTTGCACAAAGCTCTAGTCTGTGAGATCAGGAGCAAAGCTCTTCTGCTTTCCATCTCCCATTCATCTCATTCAAGAGACAGATGACTGTGCAGCTATAAGGCTGCTCAGGGAAAACAAAACTGGCAAAAGAACTGGGGAAAACAGAGGGCAGTGAGGTACCAGTCACAGACTCAGCCCAATTCTTTGCTTCTAGGCATCAGTGTTTTTAAAACACTGCTGCCACTCACTGGGAGAGGAGCCTACACAGGCAAGGGGAGTTGGGGCAACTCAGACTGGTGAGACACACCAGCAGCAGAGAGACCCTCCACCCACCCACCTCTCTCCTTTCAACTCACAAGTACACAGCTTCCAGCACTCCCTGCCAAGACAGGAGAGCTGCAAATCACGCATTTTGCCTCCTGCAATCTGCTCCCCTGCACGCCTGCAACATCTGCTGGATTTCACCACCACTGGCTGGGAACAAGAGCCACAGGTAAATATTACCGACCTCTGCTTTGATCATGACCTCTGGAACAGCAACAGTGAAGCCACTAGAAGCACCCAGCCAGGTTTCACAGGGATCCAGCTCTATGTGATTGTTTTTAGTTTCGTCTGTAACAGACTGCAGAATTACATTCAGTTTACTTAGGAGATCGTTTCCCAACACTTAATTAGTATGCCACAAATAGCATGAGCGCTATCAACAAATTAAAGAAATCACTGGGTTGCCTAATAATTTCCATTTTTAAAAGCACTCCATGCTTTTTATCTGTCTGCTTTAAACAGTTTACAAATAGTTTGCCCTTTCTACAGTTACAGGCTTAATTAGGAGTAGTAGGAGTAATTTCTCCCCATTTAGTTTTCTTGGCTAAGTCTAAGCCAAAAAAAATCAATAAAAGCACTGAAACTTTTGCCATTCTCACATGCTATTAGATGATAAGAGTATTCTCACACTTACTTCAAGTGTGGTTATTTTGTCCTAACCAGAATGTGTTTTATTTGAGTGCTTCATTAGGGAGTGCTTCATTAAGAGAGTCATACCTTTTGAGTAAATACTGAGGAGGATGATGAGCAGTAATAATTTTCTACTCAGCAGGGATTTTCATGTTACAGAAATCATGGTCTGTTTAGATGTGTGACTCTCAAATGCATTCTTAAAACATGTGTTTTATTTATTCACGTGCTGCTTCATTAGAAGTGCTATTACATCAGGCCTAACAGAAAAAGGACAAACACTTTATTGTTTGCTTCTTTTCAAAGATGCACAGCCAACAACAGCAACACTTCAAAGCTACCACCAGTTGGCAAGTTTTTCCAGTCCAAGCAAGTCTGAAGAACTGGAAGGTCCCACAGTGGGATTAGTATAGAAAGTGATGGAACACAGGTGCAGTATTAAGAGAATAAGCAGTTTGTAAAGCATCTCCAAGGGTGTATTAAAAAAACTTATTGGAAACATTCTTGTTCAGCTCAAAATAATACACAACAAAAATGCTACAGTTCAAGAGAATTTGTCTAAATGATATTGGCCTACTTCCTAGAACTGTCTCACCCCAAACTTTTCTCTGCAACAATTTTAAAAAACTAATACCCTGAATACACAAATCTGGGCATCTTGGCAACATTTTCCACAAAGCATAAAGGCTATTAAAATTTCTTGTCCTCCCCAGCTGAAATGCGTTGAGTATTTTTTATGCAGTTGCAAATGTGAGCTATTCAGTGCAGTGGGGGACACTAAACCGGTTACATTCTGAAATAAAAGCAAAGACACAAAGGAGAGAAAAATATATATTTGATCGGGAAATGGGCTGGAAAGTATGAACGAGGGAGATTTCTAACAAAGAACAAGTCATACATAAAAACATTGATATATATTGAAAAGAGATGTGAATGTAAAGGTCTGCATTAAATCTAAATTTAATTCAGATCTAAATTAATCTAAACTTTAGTTATTCACCTTTTATCTGGAATGATTTCTCTGAAGACACTTTGCATGAGAAAAAAAAATCATAGTCTAAAACCTGCATACCACCCTTTCTAACTACTCATCTGGAAAGGAAATTCAGAGGTGAAAATAATAACAATAATAATAATTTAAAAAATCTTTATCAACACCTTGGTACATTTGTTTTGTACAGCCAGTGAATGTAAAGTAGTAAGACTTCAACAGGAGTCTCCATAATATTTCATCCAGCATTAAAAATTGTATTTTCAGGGTGGATTTCCCCAAGTTTTTACACTTTTGATGTTATCACCATATCTGCATAGGACAGAGGGACAGAATGATACCCAACTGGTTCTGCTTATGGGGGAAGAGAGCTCCAGAGAAAAGGGCAGAGGGCCCCATGGACTATTAACAAAGCACAAGAAGGTGCAAGAGGGACTCACTTCAGAAGGATGTTGCAATTGTTGGTGCTCGCAAATGTTTGTCTTACAATATCTGGTCTCTAAAATGAGGCTGCAAAGCAGATGATACTGAAATACAGTCATGATCACACACCTCACACCATCTCAGAGAAAACCTGAAAAGCTCTGGCATTAGGTACATCTATCCGTAGCTAGATAGGCACCCACTGGCACATCAGTGGAGGTTTGGTGATTAAAATTATATCACCAGGACAAACACTTAGAAAATTTAAAGTACAGAAACAAAGTAGTTTTGGGACATGTAATCCCTTCAGAAGATTCAGAAATCTGTAACCTCACAATGACCAACCCTCCAAAATGTGCACAAGTTTTGGTGTCTTAAGCGTCAATTTTATAGTAAAATCACTCATTCTTAACAAAATAGCAACATACAATAAAGGGGTCAGAGGATGGCTTAGCAAATATCCAATATAGCAAAGCTTCCAAGCTACTGGTCAGGCTAGGAAAAGTTGTGAGCAAAAGCAATTACTGCTTAGCAGATTTTGGAGGTCTCTGTGAAACATTCACTAACTGCTGTCAAATTCTGTTAAATGTTATTTTTACTATAAACTGTGTACACCAGAAAAGGCATCTCAAACAGGCACAAATGTCACCGCCCAACCTAACGACCAATTTTATGATCTAAATAATTGGGATTTTTACAAGGGGGAAACCTACTCACTATTTTAGATTTACTCAAATTCACTTTTTATCTTCTAGAATTTGAGTGAATCACATTGCTAGTAGGTCTTCATAGCTTGCCCTTTACAGACAAATAATTACATGTTAGTGGCCACGTCTTCAGTCCACAGAAGAGTGAACTGCCCTCCCACCTTTTGCCTTCCTGTGCTCCTCAGCCCACTTTAATATTTCACCTCTAAAATGGGAGGGAAAACTTGGGCTCTTCATGACTCTGACTTGAAGAACTAGTCATGCCAAGAACTCCAAAAAGTCAACATTTCTGAGGAAAGCAAGGCCGTCTTTCCAGGGGGAAAAACCACGGGAATCCCAAGAATAGTCCACAAATGTCAAGGAAATCCCTCACACCACTAAGGATGGTTGTGCAGATAGACAGATAGAGGAGATATTTATTTTATACATCCTAGTTCTCCACCTCTTTCAAAGGACAAAGATTACTTAGTCAAAGTCCCTGCACTTGACCCACTTGGTAGTGGGTCAGCTCCACTACCAAGTATTCATTGCAGTTGTAGAAGAGGAGCTGTATTCAAACTTCTCAAGAATTTTACTTCTCTCTCAAGTGGTAAAAATTGGCCACACTCTAGAGTAAGGGGAAAGAAACCCAAACAAAAAACAAACAAACAAGCCCCTTAAAAACTTCTTATGTACAAAAAAGAAAAGGAGAAGCAGCAACCTTAGAGGTTATTAATCTGACTTATTTTCTCATCAGGCATTAATTTCACATTACTTGAGATTTTAAAGCAATTTCTAGCTTTAAATAAATATTGCTTAAGACAAAATTATGTAAAGAATTAAGGATTAATTCATGAGAGAGATTATAGACTTTGAGTAGATTCTTTTCCCATTAGTGCCTCATAACTCAGCAATTGTTGAATTAGTAATACATTTGTCAAACCTAGTAAGCAATTACAGTTCATACACATAAAACAAATTACTGCTCCATTTCAGCATGTGAATAGCAAAAGTTTGGCATGAGGTTCTAATTATCTACTTAATGTGAGTCAAGCCAAAACCAGTGGGACAAATCATATCTGTACTCCCAGTGTGACCCTGCTGAGTGCAGCTTCCCTGCATCCCGGCACCAGTCCCAAAAGCAGAGTATCCAGCAGGGTTTGTCTGGGTGCAGCAGCCTGCAGGCACCACAAGTCAAAGGGCGAGGGTGGGGGCTGCCAGATGAGAACAAATGCAACAAGCCAGCTCAAGTGATTCCTCTGAGGGGGTCAAACCTCAACCAGGAATAACTAATGGCTTCTTTTCTACACCCCAGTGAGGAGATAAATGCATACACTATGTCAAAAGTAATAGCCCATACTCCGTACAGAAAAACCTGGCACAAACAAGCGACTTTTGGGTTGAATGGGTTTTCTCACATGAACTATGGACCCTGAAAGATGCTAGACAGCCCCACCTCCTACTGGCTCTCTTTTGGCAGTGAAGCAGAGACAGGCTGACACTGGAGATTAGGTTTTTTTAAAAATCCTGTTAAATAATTCAGGGCTTTATCTCTTGCACAGCTGCTCTTAGCAGTTTCCTTGGAGTGATGTGGGAGTTGTGAGAAGAATTATCTCTTAGCTTTGAGAGCTGCATGTAACTTCCTATTACATTGTACGCTGAAAAGTATGCACTAAACCAATACAAATACTGAATTTCACAGGAGACAATGAAAAATTAAAAGTATTAAAAGGAAAATAAAGAATCTCTTTAATGTGTTGCCATCTCACATGTCAAAAGGAAGCCAAGAAACAAATTCTGCACTTTGATTTATGAACAAGCTCATCAGAGATCTAAACCATTGCTCTTAAGATATCTCAGATTTAATGCATTCCTACGCCAAGAATTCAATTCTCTCAATTTTCTTTCTAAATTCAAGGAAAATATCTTTCCTGGGGGACTTGCTGGCACCAGCACTGTCTGAGGACCAGGAAATGGTGGGATCCAGCTGAGCTGAGGGCTGTGTAAAAACAAAGAAGTACACGGTGATTGCCTTGAAAAATGCAATCCAGACAGGATACAAAAGCTGGAGGAAATGCTAAAATTCCGTATATCAGGAAGGGCTAAGAGAAAAGGAGATTCTAGGCTATACTGAGGTGGGACACAACACTGAATCATGATGCTCAGTAATGTATTTTTGCAGCTTCTCCTCTTCCCTCAGACAGGAGGAAGTTTCTCTTAAGGCAGCTCATAAGGGACAGAGACACTGCTCATTTCCTCTTGTATCAGGACCAACTCACACATTTCTCAAATATTCTCTCTTATTCTTTCCTCTTTGAAGCCGGCCTAACAGAATGGCTGTGGATGATGGCTTTGTCCTGGAGAAGCTCCTCCAGGAGCTCAAATATTGTCTAAAGTAAGAAAATTAACTAATAATGACTTCTTCGTTTACTCCATATCACATCTCTCCCTCTCTCCATGCTGTTTTCCCCATTAGTACTGGAAGTCACTGAAGAAGAGAAATTTTTTCCCTGCTGTTTCCAAACGCCTTGAAATCTGACATTTAGAACCTCTGTGTATGCCTAAAACATGGGATATGTCCTCAGAGGCTTTGGAGTGAGCTACTGGTGTGCATGGAAGAAGAGTGGATTTGCCAAGGAGTGATATCAGGACTATAAGATTATGAGACTAAACATCTTTTTATTTACTTTATTTTCAAGAGATTCTTTCAGTGTCAACAGAAAGGGGCCACAAAAATACTCAGGTCAGATGTTTATGTGACAAACAAACTAGCAATACCATTTGCATTTCTGCAAGAAATGTTCATGTCGGGTGACCTCCTGCTGATCTCACAAAGCAGGAACCAGGAATCATAGGTAGAAATGCAAGCAAAGGGAGAAAAATCAGGTATCCCATTACTGCAACGAGCCAAAGGATAAGAGAGGGCATACATGACATACATTTGTCACTGTAAGAGGAAATAAACTTCAGAAGAAACGCAAATACAGCAGGTGAAGATATGTTGGGCTAATTGAACATGGATGCAGCTAAGGAATGCCACCTCCATGGAGGTTGTCTCATGTTTGGCACACAAATAAAGCAATTGGCCAGTTTAGAAAATTGCATTAAGTGAGAAGTAGTGATAATGGTTCAATATTACACAAAAGGAAGTGATTTTACAGATAGAAAAGGAAATGGATCGCGGTGTACTCTGTACATCCTCTCACATCTGTCACTGCAGTGCCTACAGTGAATGAACACGGATGTGGAAAACACTCCTCTGTCAAGGTTTGTACCCGATAAAAGCCAAAAAAGCTGAGAAAGGACAATTTACTGCCATTACTGAGGAACTGGAAAATGACCCTGGTGAAAGAGGAAACTCCTGTTTAGGAACAAGCAAAATCTACATCAGAAGCATATTAGATCCACAGCTGAGAACATCTGCAGATAGATGCATATTTCAGATAAAATTTTATAATGTTTATTCAAGTCATTAAATGTTTACATAATTGGTTCCCTACTGCTTGAATTTTTATGTATCACCCTAAGTCTTTTGGAGTCTTACTTCCTATTAGACTTTTGCACTGGTGAAATACTGTACTTTTTACTAGAAAACAACCAGTGAGCAAGACAGAGAATCAGGACATGATAAATTGGTCAGGAAGTCTCCAAGAAGGCCCCTGAGATAGCTCTATGAAATCTGCTCCTGCAGGGACCAACAGAAGCATCAGGGTAAGAAAACAGGTTAGATAAAGTAGATCACTGGCTTTGTCTTACAAGGAAATAAACACTCACATGCAGAAAAGTTTCCTACCAAGGGCTGGCAGGTGAGATATGCTAAAGGGTACATGGTTAGTGGACCACAATATAAAAAAGCTGCCTATACAAGGAAACTTGAAAATCTTCTTTTTATCCCAGCAAAGTGCTCAATCTCCTGTGCACCAAGGAGCTTTAACTCTCCATGGTCAAAGTAGATCAATCTTGAATTGAATGTGTTCTTCCATCACTGGGATGTATCTGCACAGCCATTATGACATTTGCTGGCAAAATCCAGTCCACCTTCTTATGAGGTGGGATAATGACATAAGACCTGATCCTGGTCCTTTATGTCATTTGTGTAAGACAATATTAGACTTATGCATTTGAACAGAGTTTAGCTATCACTGTGTTAAAAGAAACCTTCTAATAATGATTTCAATAAGTTACCTGAGGAGAGATTTCAACCTCATCTTCATCTTTCCACATGGGATACAGTGTTTTAGAACTTCCATACAGGTACTCTAAATATCATCAAAGGCCTGATAGCAAGGAAGTTGAATTGTTGCAAACCCCAAGAACCAGAATAACAAATGGGTGTATCTTGACTGAATGCCAGTGCTTTAACAGAAAAGCAGTATTAAATTCCCAGGACAGAGCAACAGCAGAGGTCTCCCAAAATAGCAAAGGGTAGACAGAGCCACACAAATGCTTCTAGCATAAGGTATTTTCAGTGTGCAACAAATGTAATGAAGTTTAAAACAGAAGCATCAGATGAGATGCTGTCACATCAATTAAAACAAATGTCCAGGTGAAATGTATGTGAACACATGAAAACATACGAAATATATGTGAACATAAGTAAACATATGTGAACTCTGTTAATTTCAAAGCCATGATTATGTGATTCTATACAAAGATGCACAAGATTTCCAGTTACAGAGATCATTCAAAGCCTAGCCAAACACCAGGAAATATCCATAGATATTATGACCTAACTATCCACATCCTGGACTAAGAATTTCAAACAAAAGCAAAAAAAAAACCCTACTCACATTGTTATTTATGTTGAAATATTACCTAACTTTTTTTTCCATTTCTGAGTTCCAAAATATACTAATCTTCTTAATAGGAATATATTATTCATTTCATTTTAACAGCTTTCATATACAACCTCCAGCTGAGGAAGGAATAATGAGCAAACATATGTTAGGATAAAGTATCTAAAGAGCAGAGTGCTCCTGATGGGTTTGATTTACATCTGAATGGATTTAGCATCAGCATTTGGAAATTGCAGAGTCTACATTCCCCTCTCCAAACTCAAATTTTGCAGCCCATAAACCTTTTTGAGATTTATAACAGTTTTCTGAGCAGTGTCTTCTGCATCCCATATGCTAGGGGGATGGGTTTTATTAATATAAATAGAAAATTACAGCAGCCAAATTTTGTGATCATTGACCCAAATATAGAGGATACTACCTCAGAATCAAATACAGCCAAAAAAAGGTACAACTCCAAGGTGAAAGTAGCTATTTGTACCAAAAACAGTAACACAAACAAAAAAAGCCCCTCTATAAACATGAGATCACTACGGCAGTGATCCTAACTCAGAAAAGAACAAAACAGTGAAAGTTTTAGAGATTAATGCAGTCACTATGTGACATGGAGAAGACAGAGAGACAAGGGAAGCAGAGCACGTGAGAAATATTTACCCCATTTTCCATAATCTGATAGGTTTTTCTTTTATCTTAAATATCAAAATCCTATTGACAAATCTTAGGTCACCTAGCATAATGTCAGGTCAGCCAGATATTTAACCTTCATTTATTCTCAGAACTAGATCTTTCACCTTTTCTCAAGTGAGAAAAAAACCCAAGGTTTTGTGACTGCTTTTGCTGAATGCTCCTTGCACAATGTGGGCAGACACCCTAAGCTAAGCCTTGCATCCCACTCCATAGAACAGCCTAACAATGCACCTTCTACCTGCTCATGTAAAAGAGAACTGCTCCTAAACACGTAAAAGATTTGGAGAGAAAAAAAGAAGAAAAATTTAATGTATTTAGGAAACAGAGAGCTACCCTGCAGGCAGTTCTTTCTTGCTAACCCAGCACTAATGGTACATCATTGCAGTGTGTTGCTGTAGCACCAACAATGATAAATACAGCATCACTTTTATGACTTCCAGGACATGTCAATCTGTGCTAATGAAATGTTTATTTAAAACTAAATATTCTTTACTTAAACTAATATTCTAGTAAGGCATAAATACTTAATGGTGTTTACAATACATGTATTACATGTATTACAACAAAATTTAACTATTGCAAAAAGGAAGAAGTGAATTTTATGTTGTTAGCATTCAGTATTTCCAAAACAAAAAACCTGATATTTCAACCAAGTTTTGAGAAATGTCTGAAATCAAGAGCTGCCACTACCTAAAATGGAAAATGTTCTGCTTTTCTCTGAGATTACATAGCAAAACAGAGAGGTTGATTTTTGCCTTCTGACTTACTACATAAGCCACCAATAAAATACAGTATTTATTGTCAATTCCTGCAGCTGCTGTTATAGAACCTTTAACTCTTTACTATAGCTAAAAAGAAAAAAAAGTGACAGGAACTATGAACTATGAAGGGAAATGTGATATCATTTTCTTATTGTTATCCAGAATGACATAGAATAGATATAGAAACCCATCTTAGACTTCTTCCAGATGTTCATGGAACAGTATCAGCAATCCAGCCTTTGTTTTATGTGGATATGTATTCTGTGAACTTCCTCACTCAGGATTTTGCTTTTTATCATACATGAAAAAATTCTGACAATGTTTCAGTGGGGATATGAGAAGTCATAAAACAATTTCAAAATTCATGTATCTTAGATGTTGCATAATCTAACTTGTGGAAAGGCTGTTGAGAGAAAAGGATTGTAATGAACAAGTGATATTTCACTCTTAGGGCAATGCAGTTTCATGCATTCAATTTATTTTGATTAGAAGCCTTCATAAAATTACGATATGATGAGAGTACAGCAGTGGCAGAGGGCTCCAGTCCTGCATGGCTGTAGAACTGCTACACTGGACAGAACCATGGCTCACATCCACATGCCAGCAAGACAAACCTGATCTCTGCCAAATCCCAGAAGTTTTCATGTAAAAGCTGCGTAAAATCCTTAAGGATACTACTGGAAATTAAAGACTTTATATAATTCAGTGCAGTGGCGAAAAATTATTTATTCCCTCCCCCAAAGTCTTGCTGAGGCAACAACTGCATGAATAGCAGCCTCAGGGACTTCAGAAAAGCAAGTTCACTGTGGACTCTGAACATCCATGTCTATCTCCTGACCTTGCCCTCTGCTGCCGTGTATCCACTGCTCCTGAGTATTTCCTGAGCATCTGACCAAGCAGTGCAAGTTTAACAAATCACTCTTGCTCACTCTCTCCATTCTGCAGAAAACAGTTTTTTACTGTGTGACCAATCTATGCATTGTGGATAACAATACTACCATTATTTCCATTTTGATAATAAGATCTCTGGCTTTTTTTTTCTTTTTTTTTTTTGTTAGATCTCAAAGAATTATGTCCCCTGTAATCTTGCCTGGTCTGTGCATATTTTTGGAAGCCCCCTACTTGGAATCACAGAAGATGAGCTTTTATGCCATTGACCAGTAGAGCACATTTTTCTTCCTCAGTTGGTGCTTACAGCTTTCTAAACCTTGGACAATTTCATGGAATTTTATTATTGAAAAAAACAGTGCTGAAATGTCTTCTTCCCCCACTTAGCAAGGTTGTCTAATTGGGTAATTCAATCAGCCTGACTCCTGAAATTGCACAGGTTGCTGTGCAGTACTAAAACTTAATAATTACAAGAAGTTCCTGCTGTAATAAATCAGGCCCCTCAAGATGAAAATGTACATGTGTGTTTATATAAACAGAGAGAAACTGAGCACAATCTGATAGCAGTTTAAAAGGCATCTCTTGTCCCCTTCACACAGCACTGATTGTGTTTCTGCCAGTCTTGTACTTCATTCTTAGTCAAACATAAAACATCAGATAGCCAAAAATAAGGACAACTGTGTAAATAACCATCTCTGAAATAATGAGAACCAGGAGACCAATAACTTTTACGAAGCTGGAATTGTTGCACAACATCATCAGCTCCAATTATTTTTTATTCTTGACATGTTTGTTTGGGATATCATAGAATCACAGATTCATAGAATCAATAAGTTTAGAAAAGACCTCTAGAATTACCAAGTCCAACCATCAGCACTACCACCATGTTCACCACTAAACCACATCTCAAGTGCCATATCCACATTTTTTTTAACTCTTCCAGGGATGGTGCTTATAGGACTTTCACCAGTATGTCGTTGCATTTTCACAAGTTTCACAATGCAGCTGTGTTTAATTACCACTCGACCACCACACCCTCCAGGTGGATGTAAGATTTTTTAGGACTAAAATCCAGTTTGGCACCTAAGTTAAGGAATGTATTTTTAAGAATGATGGTAATTTGCTAGACTCTACAATGGAGCCTATTCTGGGTGTAATTTGAGTGTTTTGACATGTCTACAGTGAAGGTAAGAGCACGAATTCTCTCATGAAACATTACATTATTCACAGACAAATCTGTGGGGCCTAGAAAAAGCACGAATTTCCTGAAACCTGCTATGTAGCCAACTGTGGCATCACCAACAAACCACATGGGCACCATCCCATGACGAGGTCAAACTATGCTGGCTCTAAAGGATGAATTAAAAATCATCCTTTTGCATTTCAATGTTCTAAGTTTGTGTGCCAAAAAGAATTTTTGTGCCACAGTGAGAAACAATTTGCTATTTATTTTTTGACCATAGTGACTGTAGGTAAGGTGATACATAGGATAAAATGCTATCAGTTCTTATCACTGTGCCTTCTGTATTGGGGGCTGGCTATCTTCTCATAAAATGCAGGACTATATACTTAATTATACAACTACAAAGGTATTAATGATTAATTAATGTACTCTGAACTACATTACTCCTGATTTCCTCCAGGAACTACTTCCATTCACTGTTCTATACCCCAAAAAGCTTTTGACAGCCACTGGCTGGAGTGCATGCTTTTGAGTGTTTCACACTACTTCAGTTTGAAAGCTGTTTAACTTGTTTTCAGTTTTAAAATCTGCATTTGATGATATCTGATGACAGCTGAAAATCAAGTTCATTCTCTTAATCACTTTGAAAGATACTGAGTTCTATTCTCCCTATTTCTAGACACATAAAAATAGGATTAGTTTCTTCATTAAGTATTTTTTCATTTACTACACCTTTCTCTGATGCTATTGAAAATCTGTCTGGTTTTAGTCTAGATGGTGGCTATAACATCTCTGAAATTCAGTTTCTTGATTGCTTTAAACAAATCCCTAAAGAAATGTAGTAAGATAAAATTCAGCAGTAAACACATGTATATGTATATATGTATATGTTCCAGATCTAGACATCAGGAAAAATGCAAGAATTGAAATGAAACAAAAGGGGGATGTTTATGACTTTGGAAATCAAGTCTACCCTTCAAAATTCAGAGTTCTCCTTCTTCTAAAGATGTAAAGGATACTTTTTCAGCCCTTGGGAGTGTTATGGAATTGTTCTTAATTATTTTGCTCAGTATTAAGAGTAAGCATTACAGATGTGCTGCACATTGTGTATGCTAAAGGTGTAAGGTGCAGCACTTTCTGGCATCCTGTGTGGTTACTGATTTAGACTCGTGTATCTGGCAGAACTTGAAGGGAATTTTAAGACAGACTTTCCATTTGGAAGTAAACTCAAAGCATGCAAGTTCAGATAGTATTTGACCTAGGTTTAGGACTGTGCTCTAACACTCTAATGCAGGAGAGCCCACCAAAGCATTTCAAGTCCAAGCCCATGCAGGAAACATTTTTTTCCTGATGGCTTCAAGCCATTTTTATGTAAATGATGCCTTTTGCTTTGTTTTACAGGGTGATTTATTTTATATCACGGCTTCCATGAAAGGCTCAGTAAACTCAGCCCTTTCAATTAGACATTAACCTCAACTCAAGACCTCATTTTCGTCCAGAACAGCCTCCAGCCCACACTGCCCAGGGAAGCCCACCCACTGGGATGCTGCACTGCCAGGGATGGCCTGTCATGAGCTGCCACCCTCAGACACAACACCTCACCTGTCCCTGCAGCTGAGATGCCCAACTGGTGGTCCAGCCATGGCAGAGTGGCTGCGGTGAGCAGCTGTCATCATCTCAACTCAGATTTGCTGTTTGCTTCCAAGCTGCTGACATAAATCATCAAGCCCAAGGGCTCTGACCCAGGGACCAACGCCTTCCAAACTTGCAGTGTGGGTACAAGGACATGCAAAGGCTCACAGCATCACACTAAAGAATCAGGTTTTCTAAAAACACTCAACACGATTACGTGATGAGGAGCAATCCTTAACAATGTAAACAGCCAAACAGAAGAGACAGATCCTCAGAAATAAAGTGAAATATTTATTCTCAGTGGAAAGTATTTGTCTAAACAGTGTCCAACACACAAATATATAGTTTCCTACTCCAGAATAGTAATACTACAGTAAGACTGCCCAGTAAAATATTTATATTGCAGTGATTTGAATGATCAACAAGGGAACATTTCAACATGGTCCCTACACCAGCCCAGCGATGCTGGTTGCTAAAGCACTGTAGTGCTGTCCTTACATACCTCATTCTGATACAGCCAAACACTGCCAATGAGCCATGATGACCTGGGGTCAGAGTAAGGCTCTGACCCCCTAGACAAGCTTTTTCACTGTAACCATCTGAGCAGCCTGTTTCTGATTTTGCTGGTCTTCAAGAACTTTTCACAATATGGAAAACAGGTTTTGTATTAACTTGGAACTTAAAACCAGCTGGCAATGTACGCTGTCTGATAAGCTTTTCATACAAAGGTTAAACATATAACCAGGGGACAAGCAAGCAAGTGGCTGCTTAGAAAAATGTAAAAGGCTCCTCTGCATATTTGCTTCTTAATTTACTAACAGCACTAACACCGAGTATAAATCAACAAACAGTTACTCTCTTCTGCTTTTATTTTCTTCACACATACATTCTGCTCTTGTCTCATCTATTCAAGTTTTATTGAGTGCCTTCTCCTTCACAGCTGGCCTTGATTTCTTCCTTGTGTTTGCTACTTCTGCTTCTTCCTTGAAGAGGACAGAGGGAGACAGAAAAATGCTGCTCTCTCTCTCTCCTACAAACAGCCCTAAAATAAGCTAACAGTGATGGTCACACTTCTATTCTACTGCCCTGCAGTCATCCTAGCTACAACTGGGACACTAAAAAGAGAAGTGTCCCAGTTTGCATCACAGCGTCAGCAGGTACCCTGGGTGCTTCCCTGGGTGTGCCTTGGGAATACCTTCCAAAGCACACTAGCTCCAGAAAGAAAGAAGCTGTGCAGCCCCATGGGCCACCCAGCAGTTTCCCAGACCTTCTCTCCAATGCAATTCTGACTGTCAAAAGCACAAACTGTGAGTGGCAGTGAGAAGGATCATCTCCCACATCAGGTTCTCTTGAAAGGTGGAACACAAGGGAGTATCATCATTACAGCTGCATCACATAAATTATACGAAGGAGTTATGTACCATGCCTCAAAGTGACTCCCTAGAATATTGCTCAGTTTTCACATGGCAGCCTGTGAGTCCAGAAATAAAAACTCCAGAAGTACAATGAACACTAACTTTCCAAACTGCTAAGTAGTAACACCCAGCAGGAAATTAAGCAGGACTTATCATACATGCCTAAGAAGCAATTACAGAAGCTTCTGTTTCCCCAGTCATAAATTTCCTGGCTGCATGAAGCCGCGTGGAAAGTGTTGAAGAAATGTTGACATCCAATGTGCACTGAATTAAAGGAAAATTAACTTTCATGTGTAGAATAAGCTATTGTTGCAAGTTTCTGTTGAGACAAAGAAAGCATGCTAACACCTTTGACTAATTCAAAATTTCTCATAGGATGTGTTCCACATGTTAAACATTCTCGACTCTTGGAACCATTGAAGTGCCAGTCAGAAATGCTCATTGGCAATACTGTATAACCACACACCTTCCTAGGACCCCTATATAATGACCCTATTTGTGCCACCATGTCTGGATCTCACTGCAGTTTTAAAAGCTAAGCATTCATTTTAGTTCCAAGCTCTTGATGACTCGATAGAGAAGTTCTTTCTTGACTCAGACACTGCACATCACCTATGCAAGAGACAGTACATGATGAAACCAGACTGTGATAGGAACTATTATTCCTTGAAGTCATGTCTCCTGCCTTTCTTTCCTTTCCTAGGTTTTCAGAGGCACTTACCATATGAAACCGCGTAACAGGAGCTTCAGCCCTTCTTCAGTCTGTATATGCACCACTTGTACTAATCTCTGCTGAATTTTCTCTCAGTGGAGATCTGGACAAATGGCCATTCACTGCTTTTAAGTTCATTATTTTGCAGGCATAGTGGCTGATAAGAGGGAAGCTCTGAAGAAATCCTATTCTCCTCATTCTGTGGTATCTCCATAAGGCCCCAGCCACACAGCTAACTCCTGCTGCAGATTGAGGGGTACAAACAGCAGAAGAAGGAAAGCTTCTTCTAAGAGGAATTTACAATCTAAGTCAGAGCAGGGTTTTATTTTTCAATCCACATGGCACTGGGCAGATGTAGGTATCACCAAGAGACAGTCTTAACTGCTTTGGATAAGAAGGACGAGATCCATATATTGACTTTCAATAAAGAAGTTTTCACAGTTAGCTTTAATTTTTATAAAATTCTATTAACCTGCATTCTGGAAACATTTTCAGCTTCTCATGTGCTCAGGCTTTAGTATCCTGCTAGTAATATAAGCAGCGAAGCCTCACACAGTTTGCTGAGGACATAACACGAAGTAAAACTACAAGAAGTAACTGACTATCCTAGTTTTACGGGGATAGGGTTAATTTTCTTCCTAGTAGCTGGTACAGTTCTGTGTTTTGGGTTTATTATGAGAATAATGTTGATAACACACTGATGTTTTGGTAGTTGCTAAGTAGTGCTTAGCCCTAAATCAAGGACCTTTCAGTGTCTCATGCTCTGCCAGTGAGGAGGTCCACAAGAAGCTGGGAGGGAGCACAGCCAGGACAGCTGACCCGGACTGACCAAAGGGATATTCCATACCCCAGACTGTCCTGCCCAGTATATAAACTGGGGAGTTGGCTGGAAGGGACTCTTTGTTGCATGGGGACAGTCTGAACATTGGTCAGTGAGTGATCAGCAATTTTATTGCGTGTGTGTCACTTGTGTGTCTTGAGTTTTATTTTTCTCTTTTTTTTTTTCCAGTAAAATTAGTAGAAGCAGCAGTAGCAGTAGTTTATTTACTTTAAATTATTAAACTACTCTTACCTCAACCCATGAGCATTGAACTATTTCTTATCTTTTTTTCTTGATTCTCTTCCCCATCCCACTGGGAGGTGAGGGGAGCAAGCAGCTGTGTGGTACTTAGTTGTCATCTGGGGTTAAATCACAACGTTGATCTTTCATAAAAACTGGACAAATAGACTTTCCAGGTAACTGGCTGGCTGTACTGATTTAACAATTAATAATGACTGTTCAGAACTTCAAAAATATGTAGGCATCTAAATTCCATTAAAAATAGACATTTATATTATGGAATTTAGTATTATCAGTCTTGCTGGACAGCATGCAGAATCAGTATAATCTCTTCTATTAAAATATTGGTTTAAAATCTGTTTTTCCCACTGAGGCAACACTCACCACTCTGGAACTTATTTAGCTAAAGCTCTGGACTAAATTTGTACTATATTGGCTGTCATAGACATCATAGGCTCAGACAACTTCGAGCTTAAAATATATCTACTCTCAATGAAAGGTTACTCTGATTCTTCTACTTCAACCAGCTACAGCTGGTTGTTTTATCCTAAAAAAATTTCCCTATACTGGGTATTCCACAGTTGTTCTTGAAACAAGAGTTCATTTCTGAACCTTCTACTCTTGCTGCTTGTACAGAAACCACACAAATACAATCTGACAATTTCTGTGATAACAGAATTAACTGTTTCTTGTATGTTCAAAGGAATTATTTTTGCTCAGATTTGGGCCAAGTTCATAACCTTTGAGATGACACATAAAAATATACTTAAAATATAGATGTCCTGCAAGACAATGCCCACTTTTAATGGAAAAACATTGAACTAGAGATTTTACTAAGCAAAAAAGAAAGAGTATGATGCACATACAATTGAGGTGACTGAAGATCTCATAAATTTGAAGCTAAACCATTTGTTTGGAAAGCACCTTGAGCATTTGCCTGTTTGAGATATGGATGTGTTTGTTAGGGAAAAATGAGCTGTTTTGCCTGGGGTGCAAGTGCTTGAGCACACTTTAATGAATGTCACTGTTAGCTTTTATTTTGGTATGCAAAACCATTGGAGAGGACATAATGATTTTTTCAGTATAAAAATGCTTACTTTACTATGACTTCTGCTCAGAAGCTTCTTACAATAAACTTACTGGTTTTCTTAATGCCATTTAGATTAATTTCATTTCATATAAAGCAATGTTTTTGAAATTAAAATCATCAAAATTTTCAAGACAATTAAGAGTCAGGAATTTATCAGAATATTTTTTCATAAAACGGTATTTTAAATTTCCAATATATTCAAAATACGTGTTTTCATGGCAGTCTCCCATGAAATGATGTGTCAAAACAGCCAACAAGGGGCCATGAGATACACTCAGACTCCAGGCAGGAGTTGGGCCAGTAAGTCATGCTGTTTGAAAGACTGGCATGCATCTGCCACCTACCTTTGAAACAGAAACATGAAACTCTGTATGAAATATTTTTAACTGTTTTTTTGCTTTATAAATAAAAACAGCCTCTTTATTTCCAGTGAGTTAATTAATCCAACAGAAAACAACCTTTACCAAAGCAGTACTTTACAAAATCAGCACAACCTTAAAGGCATGCTCATGAGGGTATAAGAGACATGAAATCTCACCAGGTGTATAGGAAAGGGTAATTATTCATTCCTATGAAAGGTCAGCTTCAGTACTGAGTCTGAGCTTTCAATAAATGGTGAAACATAATTTATTTGTACTGAGTATGGCTGCTTCCTAATATAACCAAATACCTCGGGGACATGCTGGTAGTAATGCAAACACAGGATGGTCTTTTAAGCCAAGAAATCATTTCAAAATTTATCTAAAGCAGAAAGTTATTATGATTCCACAATGGTGGCATGCATTTGTTTGACATTCACCATGGCATACTAGGGACAGAGAATTATCTGATTTTAGTTCCCATGATCTAACAGAGAAGCTATCTAGGCAATTTGGTGCTTTAAATCTATTCTCCCTTTTTCTACATATAACCCTTTTGTAAATAAATCACTCAAAGTAGGCACAGTAAACAAATGTAAAGATTGATAGAAAGTCTGTAAAAGGATATCAAGGTATCTATTTCAATTTCTTCAGTTCATTTACATGATGCAGAAGGAAAATATGCAGAAATATCTTAAATTCTCTTTTTGGTATTCTTACAAACATCAACTACAAACTTAACTAGTGAGTAGTTGAAGTATTCTAAGTTGCATTTCGCATGAACAAAAATGCTGTTCTGGAAGAATAAGCATTTCAGTAGATTCATTCATATAAGTCAAGACCAGGAGATGATAGAGGATGGATGAACATCACTACAACTAACAGAAAAAGAAACTAGACTTATTTTAAAGGCTGACTAAACACAAGAAGATACACTTACAGTGTGTATACTTACAGAGTATTATGAGGAGGAATAATTGCACTAGTTTATTGGAAGTAAAGTTTAAAATTAACGTTGTGGAAAACATTCCTGCTGGTAGTATTGCCATTTTTGAAGATGTTTAAAATTAGTCCTAGTAAAGAGCTATACTGTGTATACTGGAGAATGCAACTATTACCTTGTGATCTAATCCTCAACTGCTTGTCTCACAGATTCTATACTCAAAAGATGTCACCTAATCTAATAATCAGAATTTTATTCCATCAGAAACACAAACTTAATAATGAAATTATATTACTGCATGAATACTGCTACATTTCAAAATCATATTGTCTATTATATGAAGATGTTGTCAGTGAAACAAGACTGATTATGTAGCTCTTGATGGCTTAAGACTAGCCCAGTTCACCCTTTCTGTATTAATTGTTTTCCTTTCTATAGGAACTCTATTTCAAAAAGAAACTGTCTGGGAGGTATTCAGTGTTAGTTCCACACACCGTAGTTGTGGCAAACCAGAAATCTTTCATTAAGCTAAATAAAGACTACCAACAGCAAAATTTTATTAGTGTTAGGCAATACTCACGAGGCTCTTAAGAAACCAGAACTTTCTGTTGGCCAAACATTTTTAAACAATTTTATCAACACACCAACATAATTTGGAGAATGCTGTAGCATTTTGTAGCCATCCTGAAAGAGAAGGTATATGAAATCTAAAGGAGGAAGGGGATGAAAAAGGTAACAAGCCAAAGTTAAACATTATAGGAATTTTCCTATAAACTAACTATCAGCTGATTTTTAATTTAATAACTTCAGGATAAGAGCAGACTATTTTGAAACAAATCTGAAATTCTATATGTCTGGTTTTTGTTTGCAGATGGTTCAGATAAAATGGCTTCTAGATATAAAAGATAAAAGGGATGGTTGTTCTTCACTTCCAAAATGAAACTATAACTGTATAAGGTTTAAGAGGTGATAGTCTGCGTCACACCTCTAATTTAAATATTTTTCAAGTGTTTCTGTGACCAAAATGAAAATATTTTCAGAGGTTTTAATACAGCAGTGTGAAAAGAAAAACCAAAACCAGAAAATGATCTTTTGATTCAGAAAATTGGCATTTGAAAATATTGAGACAAACTAACCTACAGAATTTGCAGACAGTGTTATCCCGCCCTCTCACCTACTTCTGAAATTACCAGGAGTTAGATTAACTAAAGGCCTCTGCAAGGCATCTTGTCCCAGACAACACCTCCCACTTCGATTATTGTTGGTATCAAACTCCCTAATGGTGCATTCGACACCTGCACCCAGACTGGTGATAAATACACAGAACAGAACAGGCCCTTGAACTGAGCCCTGAGGGTCCTGTGGCCCCATTCACCACAACCCTTTGAGCCCTCCCCTTCAGCCAGTTCATCATCCAAGCACATCTTGAACCTACTGAATGACTTGTCCAGGAGGACAGTATCAAAAATTTTATTAAAATCCAGGAAAAATACATCCACCACCTTCCTTGCATCCACTGGGCAGGTGACTACCATAGAAGGATATCAAATTAGGTAAACAGGAGCTTCCCTTTGTGAACCTGTGTTGACCATGCCTAATGACTGCATTGTCCTTTAAATGCCTTTAAGCAGTACCTAATATAATCTTTTTCATACTTTTTTCAGGAACTGAGGTTAGAATAACAGGTCTGTAGATTCCTGGGTCTTCCTTCATGCCCTTTTTGGAAATTGGAATAATAGTGTCTGGCTTCCAGTCAGCGAGGACCTTTGGCAGATAATTGCGAGGGGACATGCCATAACATCCACTAGCTCCTTTTATGGTTTAATTTACTTAAGCTTGGGGACACACTACAATTCCAGCAAAACAAAGTATTAAATTTAAAGGAAAACCCAAAAATTTATATATCCAAAATCCCTTAAAGGTCTACTTGCAGAAGGTCCCTGTAAGAGAAGCCACCGGCAAACAAGGAGATAGAACAATCTTGATAAATAAAATTCTTCTGGAAAAAAGAATAGGCAAACATAAACTTCCACTGTACTGTAAGAATACTCACCTACATAAATATGGGATTGAAAAAAAATGGTCTGTTTTGAAGAAAAGGAT
This sequence comes from Drymodes brunneopygia, assembly GCA_013400955.1. Classification (NCBI taxonomy): domain Eukaryota; kingdom Metazoa; phylum Chordata; class Aves; order Passeriformes; family Petroicidae; genus Drymodes; species Drymodes brunneopygia. Next base: position 164,394 of record VZTZ01007252.1, on the reverse strand, counting down.
TTGTGGGTTTCAGTGAATCACAAATAAAAAGTATGAGACCATTGCAAAAAGTACGATACAGTAATTCACAAACGGGGAGTATGACTTGCAGACACTTGGGTAATTGTTATATTTCAGTATAATCTACTAAATTCTCAGCTAAAATAGTGCCCTAGCTTTGGACACTGAGCTTCAAGAAATACCTGAAAAACTTGGAGAAAACAGAAGCAGACCAATAACAATAAGCACAATCTCCTTCCTAGAAAATGTGATCCATGAAAAAAGTTTGAAGGGGCTGAGGTTTTGTAAATAGAAGAGAATGACAGAAAAGATTACATACAACAAATATGACTGCAGTCTTCAAATACCAAATGGGTAACCATAAAGACTAATGGAAAGTTTTTCCTCATTTCCACATCAGGCTGAAGGACGAAGACAGGATATTTTGACTAATGGAAGAAAAATTTCCTAATGATAAGCATCAGAAAAGACTGCAGCTGTAAAAAAATGTTTTATTAATAGTGGATCTGGGTCTGGATAGAGAAACAGAACACATCAGTCTTCCAGTCTACACTTCTGAAATTCTTACTGAGCAAAAAGAGTTGGATAAACATTAACAGCAAGTCTAAAATGCAGAGATCATAACTTTGTGCAACTGCCATGGAGGAAGCACGGTCATTTCTCCAGCTACGGCTTAGCCCACTGCTGCAGTCAGTTTTAGACAGCACTCTTCATATGGCTGGGGACAGCAAATACAGTGGGGCTGTCTCACCAAACTGTCACATGCAGAAGTACTACTAAGGTGCTTTCTGGAGTGGGAATTCAGTCTTCTCCTCACCCACACAGTACCATCTAAGTTCTGATGCCATTAAATTACAATAACTGACCTTATTCCCTGATCTAGCAAATGCTTTGGCCTTTTCTAGCCCCTACATACCCAACAGTCTTCACACAACTTCTCCTTCACCTTGGGGGTCTGGCATCCATAATGCCAGCATCACAGTCCCCTTTTTATCAGCTTCACCTGGATCTCACTGACTAAAGCCATACCAGTAAACTAAATGGTGCCAGTTTACTGTGCAAACATATTCAGGCTCTGAAATTCAATAGCAGAATATTTCAAGTTGCTAAACAGTTTAAACACTCTTGGAACAACTCTGCTCAACCAACTTCTCTCCCAAATGACTTGGGCACAGTTTGGGTGTTCCTCTGGGGCAAATAACATTCCCAATAAGCAACTTTCAACCACCCTTGGCACTTAGGAGGCAAAAAGAGCTTAATGGTGATTATGTTGGAATGTCATGTCAAGTGGCCTCGGTGTCAGAGAGCAATCTGATAACATTTAATGTGCTCCTACAGATATATGCACTGCCCTGTGAGGCCCCAAGTAAGGAGATCGTTACTAATGGCAGCTGGAAGAGGAGCTGTCACACGACAACTGTGAACAACCAGTAAAAAATGGTACATTTCATCTTGAAAAGTGGACTCTTCAGGATGAAATAATTATTTTAATTCTCATTGCAGACCCCGGTTCCTACCATAAAAGGAGGAAAAAGTCAGTGGTTGCATCTCTCTCTTGGAACTCTCTACTCATACAAGTGGTGTCTAGATGATGCAATTGCTCCAATCTAAGTAACAATTATGTCTTTATAGTCATAAGAACGTTAAACACATATGGAAAACAATCCAGTTCACTCAGTGAATGATGTACATTTTTGAAAAAAAGAAAGGATATTTTTAGACTCTGAAGGCCTGTTTTGAACCAACAGAGCCCAAGATATTCTAGGTAAAACTGGTATTTCATGAACACAATTATGCCTTTTACTTTAGGAAATGTTTTAAGTTAAAGGTGAAATGGTAATGTTCACTTCAAGTTTCCTTAGTATTTTGTTACTTTAAGTCAAATTCTTTACATCGCATAAGGTTTCTTGTGTTGAATTGTAGTACAGCTGTTTACTCAAGTGGCAGCAGCATACCTCGTGATAAATTAAATGGATATTTATCAAAGGTAAGTTGACAGGTTTAAATGTTAAATGTAAGCACGGTAAGACAAGTACAAATAGTTTCTACCTGGAGGTTACATATCTAAATCACCAGATAGATGTTTTAATTAACTTCTGCACAATAAAGAATGTTTGCTTTCTGAATTATTGAACAACATTTCCTGAGAGAGGAAGATACAAAATGTCATGCAATATATTTTAAGTAGACTTTACACATAAATAAAAAATTGAAAATCCTTCTTCTCATATAACACAGGGAAGAAAGAGACAAATATTGTTTAGAAATAGAAGTTTTGGTATCAATATTTAGTGTTAAATTAAATGAAAAACTAAAGAGTTATGCCAGAGAGGGACATAATACGTGGATAGAGGGAGGTTTGTTACTTTATCTTATTTTACTCTTAATCCACTGAATTATGATCTAACGACACAAATGAGTAGCTTCCTCAGGTTCTGAGGTGATTTTGAGAAAGCCTAAAAGATGAAGACATAACAATAGTCAGTGGCAAACTCAAAGAATATGCATCTCTGGTGGGAACAAAATAGTTTTAAATATATATATAATAGTTATGTATACATTTCTCTTGTTTCTTAAATCCTTCAAATCTTCCTGCCTTACTAACAGTAGTTCTTAAAGTAAAAAGCTGGAAAACACAAATAAGCTGAAAACCCACAGGAGAGCAAAGCTAAGTGCTTTCAAACCTTTCAAACCACTGAAACATTTGGACATTTAAAATGCTAATAAAAACTAAAATGTTTTACTCACAGTTAAAACCAGGTTCAATAGTTTTTGCAGCTTCAAGACTGTTTATTGTAATCTGAAAGATGATGTGCAGTAGCAGAAATGACAGACTGGTGAAACACAGAGATTTCAATAATCGTCCTGTATGCCCTAAAAGACAAAATATACAAACATAGAATAGGTGAATTTCCAAACACTGCTTAAAGATTTTCAGCATGAAACCATTAAAATATCCTGACCAAGGATATTTCTACCAGTCAGCTCCACATTAATCATGATTGTCCCCTATGGTCAACGTTGTAGCAAAAATCACACTTTAATTATAGCTTCTTTGAGTACTCTTTAATCACAAACCACAATGACTGCTATTGCCAATTTTCCCTTTCATTTTTTTTTTAATAAAATAAAGAAAGTTTTTTAACTCTTCAGAGAACAATTTTACATTAATAATAATGACATCACAATGCTTACCAACACATTACCTGGTACTTAGACAAAATATGAATGGTACTTCTACTTTTGAGAAAATAAAAGCCTGTTAATCTTATTACTCTTTACAAAAAAAATTACACAGGGGTCATAACAAGACACATAACAAACCTTAGTTTGGCTGAGGAGTACAGACATACTTTCAATGAATGTTCTGCTTTGTGCCGACTGCCCTCTTTCTCTTCCTTCAGAACTTTTAAAAAGAATTTCCAGTATACACTGAAGCACCCTGCGCCAGACACATTTGGTCATAGTTCCTCTGTGATTTACTGGATGTCTATTCAAAAGCCAATAGAAAATGTTTGATGAAGACTTAGAAATGCTTCATAAATCCTCTGGAAACACTTGGCTTAATCACAGGCAGCCAAACTTGCAAGGTATGAATAAATAAAGTAAACCATCAGTATTTCAGGAAATATGCACCTTCAAGACAAAACTGAATTGCTGATAAAAGACAACATTAAATATCACCCTACATGACCTATCTCCAGTAAAAGTTCTACATCCAAGGTATTTTATACCTAGATTTTATTCTACCTTAATGACACATTTGAGGGCAATTTTTTTAATTTATAGATTAAAAAACAGCACTGTTGAAATTCTTATCCAAGGCTGTAAATAAAACCGAGCCTGTGGAGGGCAGAACTAGTCAAGTGTACCTGGAAAATGCTCACTCTACATGCAGTCTGTTTTGTTCATACTTATTCTAGAAGTGTCTGCTATGAGCAACTACTAGAAAGAAGATGATCGTTCACATTCTGTATCTAGACAATAAAGCAGGTTTTTATTTTAGATTTGTTATAGTTCGAGCATGTCATCAATGGGGTGAACAGTAGTTTATAAAGCAAAGAGTGAGATAAGCATGATTCAACAATTTTGGAAAGTAACAGATCATCTCCCTCTACCAGACTCCAAATTTTTGTCATAGTAACACTATATTGACTGCAAATTTTGAATACCAAATGTCTGTAATAAACTTCCCTTTCCTTTTTCTAAATACAGTAAACAATAAAAAAAATTAAAATGGTAAGCATGAGCCCATGTATTAATTTTCTGCAATCTGAAAAGGAAGACATATTCACTAGATACATGCTTTGTATGATCTATTCACTTGTCACCACAATTCAAAAAGAAAGGGGACAACCTGAATGGCAGAGCCTTACATCAAAAAGACTGGATATTAAAATCTTTGGGCCACTTTTGGTTCATTTTCTGCAGAAGCTGGCCTGGTGTCCAGGCTTAGGACAACAACTTCTAAGGACTATAAAAGCAGAAACAACAAAATAGGTAATATTTTCACAACTTTAGAAGAACGAACATATTACAAACTGCATGTTATAAAAAATTTTGTCCAATGTGATGTCATATGTAACATAGTCCAAGGACTGCTGTATTTTACAATTCTTTTGCAAGCTTCAATATTTGATGTTTTGCTTCTTCATTGACCCCATGCTCGTGGTATTATGACAGCCACACCCTCAGAATATAACTAAATATAACTAAAAAAATAACCTATCTCAAAACTGGAGGCAAACAGTTTGACAATACAAATTTTGTGAACTTAAAAAGTTTGTCAAAACGTACAGATTTCAAAGACTGCTGATTTATGAAGTTCTAAGTCACAAACTCTTCTCAGTTCTTGGGAATTAATAGATATCAAGCAACCAGTTTTCCATGTGGAAGTGGATTTGAAGTTTTTTGATAGAATGGTCTGAATCAGCATCCAAAGGAGAAAAAAATGCAATAAAACTAGTCATTGCACATAAAGTTCACAAACTGTTGGGTCTATCTTTCAGTATTTCTATATCACTCCAAAATATATCTCAGTTTTAGACTTCGCTTCTTACAAGTTTGAAAACAAACATATTTGAATTTAAGTTGAACAAACCATTTCTTTTAAAAAGTGCTAACTTTTACAATTGTCCTCCTTTCAAGACTTGTAGAAAATGCCAAAATATATTTCTTCAAATGCTGAAATGCTTAAAAAAAGGTCTCCTTCTGCACAAAGTTAGGAAAAATTTTAGGGGACTATTAACACTCAGCATAATAAATAATCTCTCAGTGTACTGGTAAATAAGGCAGGATAGTCACACAGATGGAAGGCAGCTAGGTATGTTCAGAGCAGGTTACAGCATTCCTCAAGGGCTACTCCTTTCATGGCCATCGGTGGGACAGGACCACCATCAGATTCTACCAAGCAGGAGCCCTTTGCTTGCACCACATTCATCTGTGCCAGCAGAAACTAGAAGTATGTGGAGAAAAGTAAGAAATATTATGACCCAGATTTCAAAAGTTTTGGAGCTACATCAACAACTTGGGAGAAATGGGAGTGCTAAAATCAGTGAATTACTGAATATGTAATTTATGTTAAGGAAGAAGAAGTGACAGATTTGGATAAGGGATGAGTTTCAATTTATAGTGGGGTTTGGTAAACCCACTTAACTATGGTTTTACTCCATTTTTCTCTTTCTACTGGAAACTTGGTTCTAAATGACACAAAGGAAAAATTAACCATATGTGTACGGAATTAAGGCAGCTGAAATAAAACAGAGCTTACAATGAGGAAAAAGGATTTTTTCTTCCTTGTTTTTTTTTTTAATTCTAATTAATTCTCAGTGTTACAATTTCTTTCCTAAAACATCAACTGCTCAGTTGCCCCATATGTGAAAGTCCTTCGGGCATTAATGAAAGCTGAACATCCCACAGAGGAGATACATATTGTTCAGAAAGCTGTGTGGATAGAAGAGACATGAAAGAGAACATTGCCCCAGCCAACACCGGAATTCACAATCCTTCATTTCTGCCTTAGATGTACAGGCTTCTGTATGTCCATCAAGGCCAAAAAAAGAAAGATCTCATGGCAAAACACCTTGGTTTGGAGCTTGAGCGCTGGGTTCTGATTTCACTCCACCAACAACTTCTGAAAACTATGGAGGCCAGAAAGGAGAGAGAACATTTGTCTCAAAACTGAGCTGAAGGACCGAGAAAAGTGGGCTTGCTTTCAGTTGTCACTGCAGGTGTCATTTCTAATGGTACCCAGTGGGACCAAAACCTGGCATGCAGCTCCTAGAAATGTACCCCAGCACATCTCAGAAACACACGGGGAGGCTGCTCCAGCCTCTTTATCCCTCCAGAAAGCTCCTGGCAAAGGGTTTTCTCCCCTCTGATCAAGCCTGCAGGAAGCCAGGCAGGATGTGAAGGCTTCATTACCCTCTTTCTCTTCAGCCCAGATGCAACATTAAACTGGACTCAAGAGGGCCAAAAGCTTTTCACACATGGAAGAGGAATCCATTTCTTATTTTCCAAAGGTAATCCAGCCAAGAGCTGGATTAGTAATGGCATGTCCCCCCCAGCCACAGGCATGTAACCTCAGTACAACTATTTGAATGTGTTCTAATTGGACTGCTGCCTCCAACACACACATGCACCTCTTGACACCGTGACTGTACACAAAGTTGGAGCATGTTGTTTCCAACAACAATGAAAAATTCTTCTACATTCATGTCTAGACAGGTAGTCCTCTGATCTTTTTTGCTACCCTTTTCCCTAAAACAGCAAGAGTACGTCAGAATTTTTTTCTACACCTGAACTTCCTCAGAGCTTCTACCACAAGGATGTGCTAATGGGACATGGAATAACTGAATGTCCAATTGTCACTGAGACCTGCTTTAAAATTACATATATTAGCTCTTACATGGCCATGAGCCTTAGGCTATTACAAAGACGATATGATATGATATATATGATATGACATCATATCATATCATCTGGCAGTTGCTTGCAAGGCACATTTTCATTCCACACTGCAGTTTTCTTCTCATTCTGAGCTATTTATTTGGCATCACAAAGAATTGGTCGAATCTCTAAGAAAGTGAATAATACTGCTAACAATTTATCTTGATTTTTTTAATAAGCAGTACTATGCATCTCTATGCAAAGGTGATAAGTTCAAAGGGTCAGTATTTGCATGCCCTAATCTTACCAGGAAAGGGAGAATAGAGGTGGAAAAAAAATGGATTTTAAAAATTAATTTAAGACTGTTTGCTATTTCAACAGTGCAATTCCATCCTCACAATCATACATATGCTGCATGGCTTCACCTAAATGGTAGATTTAACTGTTTGGGTGTCCCTTTGAAGATTTTATTACTTTGCACAGGTATTTTTTTTAAATGTAACTTTATTGTTGCATTTTCTCAAGTTAGTTGTTTTGTGGATATTTCTAACAACTCTCTTGCCATATATTGTACTTCAAGCTTTTGCAACACTCTCAATTCTTCTTGAATAGGCATGTTTGGGAATTTTTTTACTCAACACTTTCTATTTAGATCACAGTAGATTAAACACCAAAGCAAAAGCCATTTTTCATATAATCTCTGATAGCATAGCGTGAATGATAAATATTAATGTGCATTTATCTCCTGAACTAGTGACACTTCACTTAATAAAGATATGACAGCCATTCAGGATTTTTTTTTAATAAACCTCTTCATCAGTAAGTGACAAACATAAAACTGAAGAGCTCAAACTTCTGCAGCACACACAGACTCAGTCCCAAAGAATTTGTTTCAGTTAGAAACTGAAATCTTAAGTTCTTGACTTTTCATCAGGAAACCTAGCATCACCTCAGAGCCTAGCTGGAACCAGGGTCCAGAGACTTAAATTTCCTGCTCCCTGGTTCCAAACAGAAACTGTCAACATCATCTGTACTGTAGATTGGGGCAGCTAGGGGTGTGAAGTTAAGAAAACATTTAATTCACAATACATGTCCTTTAGAAAAATCTGGAAGTTTTGGAGTCATATGATCTGTGAGGAAAAAAAATCAAAACATAATTACCCATATAAAAGAAATGCCACCTTGGGACAGCTCTGGTTTAAGTGCCCCAAGATACCACAACTAAGTTATTGACATAAGTGCAAGAAAAGAGTTCTGATTTGAAGTTGGTTTCTGCCAAGGGTTCAGGGGCAATAAAAATACAGTTGGTTCCAGCCAATCACCAGGAAAATGTCATCACTGAGTCCAGCATGAACATCAGCCACTTTGTTCACAAGTGTCAAACATAGCTTCACACATTGAAATTTACACACCAAGGAAAGTTTACAAGAATGAAAAAAGCACTGATTTATCCATCCTGCATTTGGCAGGAAAACCTTGTATTTTAGTACAGGCAGTCAGCAACACTGAAGAATGTGGGCCAGTTCCCTTTCCTGAATTCACTGCTACTATTGTACCCTAATTGACAACACAGCAGGACACCTCCTGATGACCATGGAAGATAAAAAAGGATTCAATTATGAGTTCTAAACTCAGCTGAGACTTATAGATGACTAAAGGGTTACATTTGCAAAGCACAAAGCAATTCAACCCTGTCCTAGAAAGCACTTGAACACATGCACATCTTTGAGCACGTGGACAGAGACATAAGGGCTCTCAGTGCTGCATAGAAGGCTCATAAAATAAGGCTGACTGCTTCACTCTTAGGGGATCAATACTTGATGTGACCCAGCCTTAAAGCACACAGCTTGCAAGTCAGTGGAAGTCAAATCCTTCTAGATCCCTCCAATGGCTAGTTTTCTCTATTTCTTCTTATAGGTAGGCATAATCTCATTGTTTTCAACTCCTCATGCACTTTCGGATGTGAAGACAGACACTGCCCTCCAGTTTCATGTTCTGTAAGAACAAAGCTAAATGTTTTCCAGCACCAGTAACACCTATTATTAAACAATGTTTCCTAGATGTAAAGTAGCCATTATATTTCTACATGCACAGTGCAGCTGCCCTTAGAGGTTTGGCCTCTCGAGTACTGAAACAATGGGATAAAGCTATCAACAATGGATAGAGGAAGGTAATTGTTTGGAAGGACTATTTTAAGAATGAAATTTGATAATGGTGTGCCTTGTACACCGTGCATTTATATTGTGCAATGTCAAGCCATTGATCCACCAAGTATTTGCGTATCAGCTCCTATTCACTAAGTCTTACATGAACATCTTAAGTAGACTCAGAAAAGATAATGCTTAAATCATCCTGAAGCTGCCAGGAATTACTTTAATGGTTAAAAAAGTGCTACTGAAAGTGCTGCCATCCTTCCACTGCACAGTTAGCAGTACATCCATATTTAGCTTAATAGAAAACGCATTAATATTTCTCTCCCCCTCTAAAAAGTGTCTTATATTTCAACATCATCTTCTAAGCAGAGGATGTGAGCTTACCAAAGCCTAGAAAGTGGGCAGATGTCAGCACTGCAAAAATACAGACCCATTTGGTTTACTCACTGGATTTCCAGCAGCAAGGCAAAAATAGCGAGCAATTAACTAATGCAATTGTCTGTTCTGTACCTACCCAGGCCCAAACCTCAAAATGTGTATCCACAAACAACAGCTCAAGACTTCATGTTATTATTTTAGCTATGTTTAAATGTTTGTGTTCAAGCAGCCACACTGAAATCCAGACCATACAATTACAAGTTTTAGATTCAGAATTTTCAGCAAAAGCTTTGCAATGTTTGAACAGTTTTGTCCATGTTTTCCTCAACGTATTCCTTATTCCCATGTGCAGCCAAGTGTCACAATCTACAACTATGACCAATAAAAAATTTCTAATAAATTTACAAAAAAGCCATGATTCCTTAATTTCAAACAGCTCTTTGTACTATCATGTATTCATTTGCATTTCAAATTGTAATACTGCATAGATGATAGAGCCACAAAAATTTGCAACAGTTTATCACAAGATATGTAATTACCTGAAAATTTTACATTACTTTTAAAAGTAAAAGAAGACACATTTTTCCAGGCTGTGTATTTGCCCACAAAATGCAGCTTCATTTGCACTCATTCATACACTTAACCTGTTTCCTCACATTTCTCTTTCTGCTTCTCTCTCTTTTAAAAGTACTACAGAGCTCCAAGAAGGAAAAAAGTTATTCTAGAGATAGACACTTACTTTGCAAGAGTGCCAACCAGACTTGGGTAAACACAGTCAAAAACACTATGTGTGACTAAAAAAAAAAATATATATTTTGAAATGAAAACATAAAAGTGCTGCATAGCATAATAAATGTCTCCTTACTCTAACTTCTTGCAGGATTTCCTGTTTTTCCTAGAAGTTTTCATGCCCAGAATGCTACTAGAACTGAGCTGTATCCTCTGCATCAATAGACAATACCATTGTTCAAGCTACTCATAATCTGAGTTGCAAGTTTACACAGGCCATTTACCCATTTTGTTAACAAAATATTTTGTCAGACAAGACTCAGAACTTGACCATTCATTTTTTTCCCCAATGATACTCATGAGCTTTCAAAGCAAATAATTGCTATTTGATGTCTGCCTCATAATTTGACAGGTGGCTGCACCAAGTTAAATATAGGAAATAAACATGATCTCAGATACTACTGCATATGAGCTGAGAAATTTTAAGTTAGAGCTGCTCTTTCACAAGAGGATTTGTGGCTTTTAATACAGAGTTCCAGTTCCTTCCCTTGAGGAACTAAGCTTCTCTATGTTTGCCATTAACAGATATTTATATTTAATTAAAATTAATTCAGTCATTATTGTCTGTTAGAAGCAGTACTTTTTTTCCTTTCACCAAAATAGGTTTTTTTTCCCTAAGAAAATTAAAATACAAACTTCCTAATAGCCTAACAATGTTGTACATTCTGTAAACTTCTGTAGAGAAACAAGTTGCAGGAAGTAAGAGAACCACAGACCAAAAAAATCTGACTCGCATGCTTAGCAAATTGGTAAAAACTAAAACACAGATGACAATTAGACAGTCAGGTAAGTACTGTATGCTGAGGAGTGTCCAGGTAGCTACCACGGAAAATGGTGATGCCTACCAGATCTTGGAAATTTTGATGGAAACTAGAGAAAATGTTTAGAGGGACATTTTAGATGATACAGGAAACTTAGTTTTCAATAAACTTCTAGCAAGTATTTCAGAAGAACAACCTTCTGCCAAAGCCTTTACAGGAAATGTTCTATCATGGGAATAGAGGAATCATCATCTTGGGACATATCAGCTTTGGCTGATGGTAACTTCTGATTTATGTTCAGTCCAGTTGCAAGAAGTCTGGGGGTACACAAGGAGTTGGAAGAAGGGACAGCCACGACAGCTGACCTGAACTGACCAAAGGAGCATTCCACACTGCATGGTGTCACACTCGACATACAGAGCTGGAGGAAGAGGGATGAAGGGATTGGAGTTAAGGTGTTTCTGCCCAAGTCACAGTTACATGTGATGGAATCCTGTTTTCCTGAGGGTGACTGAACACCTGCCTGCCCATTTGAATGAATTTCCTTGTTTTGCTTTGCTTGTGCCCATTGCTTTTGCTTTACTTTGAAACTATTTCAACCCACAAGTTTTCTCACTTTTACTCTACTTTCTCCCCCACGCCAGTGTGGGGAATGAGTGAGTGGCTGGGTGGGGCTTAGCTGCCTGCCTGGGTTAAATCATGAGGGTGGTCTATAAATATACATGTCATCTGGACAACAAGGAACTCAACTGTGCTTACAGAAATACTAGATTTCTTCATGAGAAGAAAGCACAGTACTTCTCAACAATTCACGAAAGGCTTACACTAAGGAAGAATGAGGCTCAGTGAAACACTGAGCTCCTAAGTGACACCACCAGTGTTTTCTTTCAAATGGTATGCAAAAGCCATTCGCTGGAACATCCTTCAAACCAAGCAGAGAACAACTTGATCTGTATTATCACTGTATTATTATTATTATCTGTATTATATCAATTATTATCTGTATTGTATCAATTCCCTGTGTGCACACACAACAGTTCTCCTCTCTTAATCTTTCTGTATGTTAAAACATAGCTGTAATATTGTTTATTGGGTTCTAGGTAGATCAGACAAAGGAATTTTTCAGAAATAATCCACTACTTTCAACTCAAAAATGTTACCTATGAAGTTTCCTTACAAGGATACAGCTCAGGATCATAAATTAAACATCACATTTCTGTATGAAAACAGCGGTTTAGTTTTTGGACAATGACTGCAGAGGGAATCAAACCGTCCATTTACACCCTACTACTCTGTTTCTCACAATGGAAAAAAGTGGTCAGCATTACAGTAAGTTGAGTCCATGTTTACAAGCTTTCAGATATATGTATATTTGGGTAATGAATGAACAGTGATGCTCTTCCCTCTTAGGATGGTTGGTACCATGGGCCAGGAATTTGGTGACAACTGTCCAGACACTTACAGGATAAAAGATAGAATCCATACCAGGCAATGACACTGTGAAACCTTAAATTGCTTCTGTGAAAAAAATGAATGGTTATACTATGAAGGGAGGCAAGGGAAGATAAAGAGTTGCACATTAATATATAAATCTTGGGTGAAAGTGATTTACTGACTTTTTCAATTATATGGATTTAACAAACCCTAGAATAAAAGGGATAACATTTCCCTTAAAATTTTCAGAATTAATTTTAAGCAGGTAGAAAAAATTCAGTTTCTGAGAAAACTAAAACTCATGAAAAGGAAACTAAAAAAAGTGACATGTCAAAATGGGAAAAGCCAAACCAGGTGTGGAACTAACTTGTAATCTGAAATATCCATCATCTTAAAGCTCACTGTGAAAACACTAGAAACTGTGAACATAAAAGAAGCTAAGAACATCTGTGTTTACACCTGTACAAACCAAAACTCCATTATCACCTGTAATCAGCAGCAGTGTAAACAGTTGTCCAGAGGAAGCATACAAGAAGATTAATACTCCCTCCAAGTCTCTAATCTTTTTCAGATTGCTTGAACCAGATCTACTCAGTAAACTTCTCCTTCACGAACTTCCCCAGTGCCATTCTCAGCCATGTGAATTTCCACCACACACGATGCGGGTATTGCTACAGGTCAATGGCTCACTGCATGAAGAACATCCTTTTGTTTCCCTGCTCTCATGTTATGAGAAAAAGAGAAACTGCTCACTATCCATCCTTCCCCCATCACTCATCAATTTGTATCTCTCAATCATACAGTCTTCCACTTGAATCTTTTCTCAGCTAGAGCCCCGCCATACTCAGCTGCTCCTCAGACACTGCTGCAGGTACTTTAGTCATCCCCATCAACCATCTCTGAACTCTTTTCCAGTTCTGCTACAGTCCCTTTGGGACAGGGCACCACTGCCACTACAAAACACAGACACCTTACAACTTTATATAGCAGTACGAAGATCCATTCACTTTCAATTTTATTCCTTTATGTTCACATCTATTTTCTCAACATCTGCTGAGGCTCTGAAGTAATGTTTCCCCAGATCCACATATCACAAGCCCTCAAGTGCATGCCAATGTCAGCTCAGTGACCAGTGTTTTTTCTGTGTGATTATTTTTCTTTCAAAACTTACTTCTATATACACTTGTCCCACAAGAATTCTGGTGGGGTAAAAGGTGCATTCACTGACTACAGGGATCTTTTCTTTTTTTCCTCAGAGATGCAACTGAATGTATAAAGATCACCAGATGCATGCCCTTTTAAATATGTGATATTGATCTGGAAATTCCACCTATCTCCACTACAGGAAATATCCTTCAAGATTCTCATGTCACATCAGATACTTTCAAAGATTGTATATTTTATCTGCTTGTTTCTGAATAAATAAATTATCTCAAAGCACAATTTATCTATTCTAGTACCTGGAACTTACAGTAAGGATGACTGCCTAACAATGAATCAAGTTTGTCTAGATGAACTTTTTAATCCACACAATAAAAACTACCCGAAGGAAAGTATGTGCAGTCTTTTAAGATAAATATTTGAGTTCTTCTTTGTAGTCCTCTGGGATTTTGTCAAGGTTTTTTCAAAGGCTAACCAATTACCAAGCATTCAATGCAAGACATTGGCTAAGTAATGCTTGTGTCCAACTAGATCTTATATGTCTGGCATTTTGTCCACTGTGGTAGACATAAAAGGATCAGTAGTTTCATTCTTTCACGTACAGCAAAAATTATGGGAACCCAGCAGCCAAATGTAGTAAAAACTGCTTCAACACTGAAGCTGAATTTGGCATCTGTGCTCTGCACACATGTAGCTCAATTGTTGTCCAAGCAGCGTTTCGGGATCCAAGAGGCCTCTGCAGTGGTATATGAGACATCGCTGCAATTCAGCTGGGACTTCTCACACATCTGCCTTTCTGGTAGAAGGATTTGGAATCATCCCCTGGACAAAAGGAGGGACATCAACCTCAGAGAAATCTTGCAAGAAGCACCAGGGACTGGAATAGAAAGCTGCACCATTTACACCTCTTCCTGCAGCTGCTTTTTAGAGAGCGTTGCTACTGAAGCACTTTTAAATGCTTTTCCCTGTGGTAGGAAATCCAGGTGCGGAACTAGAAAGTCAATATATAGAGAGAGTAACAATATGGAAAGGGTATGTAGGATGATTGATTGGAATGTATGCACTACCATGTTTCACAAGGTACAGTTTTAGCACTCTGCAAAGCAAGGAAGTGCAGCATAACAGTTTGCTGTTTTCATGGTTTTAAAATGGTTTCATGGTTTTTAAATGGTCATGGATGTTGCCTTTGCAGACAAAACAACTAAAAACAAACAAACAAAACCCCCAAATGAACAAAGGGATCATTAAGAGGCATAAAATGTGGAGACTATGGATTATATAAAGGGCAAAGATATTCCTTTTCTCTTTATAACTTATGAAAGCAGTTTCAGTTCTTTGCCATGGAGTGTGAGCAAAAAGATCCCTGTGATCCTGCACTTTGTACCTTTTGTTGAATGTTGAAGGCCACTAGAGATTCCAGTCTTCAAAAGCCCCTGATAGGCTGAGCTTGGGTCCAATCTGAGCTATCTCTGGAATTCCAGAAAGAAAAGCAATCAAAGAATTACTTTTTATCTGTCATACATGGAGATTCAAGTGGGGAAGGCAAGAAGAAAACCTTTTTTTGGCTGTCACCTCTGAATGTCCTCTAAGTCACTGACATTACTGAAGTAGTGTAAAGTCTAATCTGCAATTAGCATAATCTCAGTGTCTCTTGCTATGAATAAACAGGAAAGACTCAATAAAAAAAAAACCCTGAAAGTTCTTAATACAAGTACTTTGAGGATAAGGAGAGAATGAGTACTTATTTAATATGAAAGAAACTGAAGCATGTTCACTCATATAGACTGGTTATACTTTTGGATAACCTCAAAAATACTGTTATGAAATAAGAAACAAAGCTTGCTTTTGAAATTTTTATGGAGACAGGAATGGACATGCTTCAGATTAGCAGAATATACATATATACAAAGTTGTGCACACACAGAAGTACGAAACATATATTGGTCACATAAATACAGGTAAAGTGGACAATCTTTTCTCAGCTCACAGTACAGCTAATAGTCTTACTTGTATTGTGAGATGGAAAACTATACCAAATCCATTTTATCATCTAGATTTAGACTTGTAAGAAAACACTTTTCCTTCTACAGTTCCAGCATGGCATATTTTGGACACTGGAAAAGGAAAGATTTGGCTTCATACAGCATTATCTCTGTATCATAACCAAAATCAAATGTAAATGTCATTTGGCTATGTTTCTTATACTTGACATAAAATGAAAACACTATACAATTTAATCTTGTTTTTAAATATTTGGCTGTTTACCATTTTCTCATATATAATACTTTGCTACTGGTCTGTAAGACTGAAGTATAACTGTGTTTACAAAGAAATAATTCAGATTCCAACATGATGTGTTAGTGTATAATAGAGGGAGGCATAAAAAAAAACCATACTTCTGTGAATTTTGTAGGACTACTAGAATTCAAAAAGTGTTTAACTACTAATGAAGGGGAAAATGCATATTTGATGTTATACTCCAGCATTCTAACTAAAACACTGGAGTACAGTGTAAACAAAAAAAACCACCCAGCCCTACAATCTTACAGATATATACTCCTGTAATAAAACACATCTGTATTCAGTACAGTCAGTAGTCTAAGCTATTTTCCAGTCAGACAAATTCAGACCTTTTCTTAATCTACAACACACTAAAAATATTTAATATGAAGTGATGTTCACAAAGCTCACCAAAGTGGAAGTCTGATGCTATTTTTGATTGCCAATGTTAAAAATTCAGGCTGAAATTCAAGTTGCTAAAGGAACTTTTACAACACTTGGCAAGAAGGATGAAATGCCACTGTACAGCTCAAGAAATCAAAAAAAAAACCTATTTAGTTTGAACTTACCAAAGCTTAGGTATTTTCTTTATATTTTTTTTCCACATGGCAAAGTGAAAAATTTCCACATTGGCAAATATCAACATTTCCTCACCAAAAAAAGCGTCTGATTTTGTTACAGCACATATTCCTCTGAATTAAAAACTATTCACTAGGAATTTTTCATAGAAAGTTACCAAATCGCAGGAAGAGAAAGGATGTTGGGAAAGAACAGCAATAACACACAGCATCAGCATGCATCCTCTGAAGTGCTAGTGACACTTTAAAGCAGCACTGAACTGGCTGATACCATACAAGTATCAGTTTGTGTCATAGAAGACAGAAAATACTGCTACAAAGGTTTCAGGGCTGTTTGCTGGGGATAACCCCTGGAGCACATTCAGGGCTTGTTGCCACATGTAAGTGATGCAACCTTGCAAACACGTGCTAAAATAACTGTGTTTGTGTTCAAACACCACCACGGCAACATTTGATCTCTCTGTGTAATGGACAGCTCTCTCTGTACGTATGTCCGAGCACGCTCAGACATGCACAGTTGCATTAGCATCACTTCAGGTGCGTGCTAAACAACACCTGAAAGCTGGGATATTAAAACCTGAACAACACCCCACCTTGGCCCCATTGCAGAAACACTGCACTGGGCACTCCAGTAGGGAGACACACACAGCCTCTGCCTGCTGCCCAGCGCTGATGAGGATGGACCAGACCAGCCTGCTCTGCCTCAGCATCTCACGAGGGACACGCATGCCCTCCCCTGGAAGCCAGGCTCTGCTCCACTGTCAACATGAGCTGAGTTTCCAGCAGTGTAATACAGATATTTCACTCCCTGACCCTCCTCTGCCGCCCAACACAAACACAGGGAGTGAGACAGCCTGCCATGACAGTAGTTGAACAGCTCTCTGGGTTTCTGCTCTCCTCAGACACTGGGAGAAGCAGTATTCTACTTTATTATTATACCACGTTTCCTTGTGTACATCAACTGTTCCTTGGTTACAGAGTACTGTACTCTTTCCAGACAAGTGTAATGAATCTTCAGAAAAGGAGTAAATTTTATTTATTTTTTTTAAAGCATTCTAAAGTAACTCCCAGAAGGAACGAACATTTTTATTTACAGCCTTGTCTGTTCATATGTGAACACATTTCTATGTAGCCACCTCATGGTAGCATATCCTAGCCATCTTGTAATGAAATTATTGTGAACATATCAGCAAGACATGATCCCACATATTTAAGCCATTACAGCAAACTTTGGCTTAGATCAAGGTACATTAGTTATTTTAATTACAGCTGAGTCAATCTCCGTTAGGTATGAATAACATTTGGCCAAACTTTACTCTGTCTTTAAGCTAAAGGAGCCTCCTTTAAATTTTAATCTTGAACTCATGTTTTTGACATTTACATAATTATTTCAACTCCGGCTTAACTTTCATGCTACCATTATCTCTTGTTTTGGAAAATATTCAGCAATTGTTATTGACAATCTGTCTCTCAATCACTCCCAGTCCTCTAAATATTTCCTTAAGTCTTACTAAGGCCAGTCAGGGAACAGAGGCAGCGCCACATGATCATCATAATCATTCATCCCAGGGGGCTGGAACTAGATAGTCTTTAAGGTCTGTTTCAACTCAAGCCATTCTATGAGTCAAAAGACCCTCAAATTTAATAATGACTGACAAGTCACAAAACCAAATTCTGACTTCTGAAAATGATCAGCAGCTTTCAGAGACACTTACTGATGCGTCACTGGTCCTCTTCCAAATGGAAGTATGTTTATGAAAACATATCTAGGTCCTCACAAGCATCTAGAATAAATACATGCAAGGTCCCAGATTATTGCTCTCTAAAGCATTTAGATTCTGCAGTATTAGAAATCTACAAAAAAACCATTATTCTTCCTTTAATAACCTCAGTACCTCTCAAAGGGATCATTACGGATACCATGAACATCCTCAGAGCATTGTCTGATCACAAACAATATGGTAACTGATGTATTACCATAACTGTAGGGCTTTATGCATTCAGAAGGGATCTCAAGTCTCAAAGTCTATGGAAACACAGAAGAAGAGACTTAGGAAAGATTCTGCCTGGTGCAAACACACCAGCAGGCATGTTAAGAGGGTATGTTAAGTAACCTTACGCAGTGCTGTTAAAAGTCAGTGATGTTCGCAGTTTACAAAGGGTCTGTAGAGAGGCAGGCTGTGAAAAGATTCGAGGAATGCAGTCATTCACAGCAGAACTGTATTTCAGGTTCAAGGATTTCAAGACAAGGAGGAAAATCTTCCATGCACATATTGTGTGCTTACCTCCCCCTCCTCCCAAATTCCAGCAGCAAAAATTAATGTAAGAGAAAGAAGGAATAACCAACAGTAGCTGATGACTCTAAGTCATTTTATGAAAGGCGAATTAAGTACTATAAACAAGTTCTGAATAAAAACACAGTATTTAAATAAAGAAATTTTTAAAAGGAAGGTAAAAACAGATCTGTGTCATGCAGAAGAAATTGCATGGTAAATTAAAAGGACCTTTTTTTACCTGGAAATTACAGGCTACTGAATGCAGAAGGGAAACATTCTGGAATTTGAAATATGCTTAAAGGGCCTAGAAACCAGAACAGGTGTTGTCTGCTGTCCAAAATTACTTTGATGAGATGACAGACAATTTAGGAAAACTCTGAGTCATCATCCAATGTTGTTTGCTTAACTGTACCAAAAGAATGAGACATAACACTACCTTTTTTTCTAGAATTTAAATGCCCTTTCTCATACTGAAATCTATTGCCCTCTGAAAGAGAAAACCTCCACACTCACTCTATAAATCTGATTACTGTAAATGAAATATAATACACTGGCTTAGGAAATCAGCCAGCCAATCTAGACTGAAGCACTCCAATATAATAATTTAAGGTTTAACAGGCACAGGTCTTCCAAAAAAGAACTGTAAAGCTGAATGTGAAGGGTGAATGCCAGAGCTGGTGTGAATGAACATTGCTCCACTGAAGTCAACTGCACTGCACTGCTCAAAGAGGATGAGAATCAATGCTCCGCTTTGCATAAACAAGTATTAGCAAACATACCTAATTTTCTGCTGAAACCTTACATGCCAGTTAGACCGCATTTCTCACCTCCAGTCCAAGAGCATAAATGAAGTGGCTCTGTACAACTCTCTGTTGGTAACATGAAGACAACATTTGGCAGAAGGAAGCCTTCTGCAAACATTCAACGTGGGCTCAAAAATACTGTTGCTTTTCCACTGACAAAACTGATTTATCTTTAGCTACCAGATGGACTCAGGAAAGATGGATGAATTCTGTAATGGAGATGGAATGCCCTATTTTATGTCTGTCTCATTACCATTCGGTATGCTTCTTTTCTCAGACTTTAGTAGGATTTTAAAAAGGAGAACACTTTCACTTAAAAAACCCCTATTTTTAAGAGGTTTTCTGGGTTTTTTTGCAGGGGAGTGTTCCACTCAGCCTGTCTTTAAACTCCAGGACATTCAGGTAAGTGAGAAATTAGCTCGTAAAATACCTCTAAAAGCAAGTACCAGATTTGTAACTTCAACAGCCTCCTTCCTTTCAGAGTCCTAACAGCCGTGCTCTGAGTCCTAGAGGTTCATATTGTCACTGCTTAGAATAACAGCAGATCTCCTGCTCCCACCACAAGCAGCTTGGGAAGCAGGGTCAGGTTTTGAATTGCACAGGTCTAGTCTTGGCAAAATAACTAAGGTGGCCAGAAGTGCAAATGACCTAGCTTCTATCACCAATTCTACTAATTAAAAACAATATATAAAATCTATGATTATCTTATTTTCCTGTCAGGCAATAACTACTTATGCTATTAAATAAAATGTATAAAGTCCTGCAACACAGGCAGCAGGAGAGCAGTGCAGGAAGCAGGACTCTGAATCTCTGATGCACATCATGACCACAGCAGACAGGAGAGCACTCTGGAACAGGGGAGCACAGAGGCACAATCGAGACCCTCGACAGGGCAGCAGGACAGGAGGAAGAATAACTCAAGCATTTGCTGCAGGTGAGAGCAGGCAGTTGCTCCCAGTTAATCTCTTTTTTCCAAGAGCTCAGGCATGGCACCTCTGAAAATGTGTCCTTTGTAAATAGCTGAATGCAAGGACAAAACTAAACTAGGTGCACATTTTTCAAGAGCATTGTTCCCAAATAGTTAGCAACCCCCATTCCATTTCATTAGATGCGCCGATATTCTTGGCTGCCTGTGTGCGTTTACAAGCTTCCCTTTCATATTTCCTGTCATGTTCATCACAGTACAGTAACTACCAGGTTCTTTCTTATTCCTTGTTTCCCTTGTGAACCAAAACAGTTTTAATTATTTCCCTGACTTAGGCTTGCTGAGAGTCACCCAGGTACGGCACACACATCTGATCGGGTCACTGACTTCTGACATGGTGTTTAACCTTCTGCTTCCTACCCCATGCTCTGTCCCTCCTATTTGTAAGGAAGCAGCTTGGAGCTTTGAATATGCCTTTGTGTGAGTAGGCTTCCTGCCTAAGGAAGTAGCATCAGTTTCAGCTGAGGTTTCAAGGCACTCTACTGTGAATAACAGCACAGTTGAAAACACACCATGCTGTTTCGCCTGGGTTTGGCTGGGATGGTTAATTTTCTTCTAAGTAGCTGTGTTTTGGATTTAGTGTGCCAGTAAGCAGGTGCATAAGAAGTTTGGGAGGGGAAGCAGCTGACCCAAACCGGCCCAAAGGATATTCCACACCAAGAATGTCATGCTCAGTTTATAAAGTAGAGGGATTTGGCCAGAAGACACAGATTGCTGCTTGGGAACAGGCTGAGAATCAATCAGCAGGTGGCAAGCAATTGTTTTGTGCATCACTTGTTTCTCTTGAGTTTTATTCCTTTCCTATTATTATTATGCTTATTCTTGCTATTATTACTTGACAATAATTATTAAACTATACTTTGTTTCAGCTATTAAACTGTTCTTATCTCAATCTGCAAGGTTCACCTTTCTTTCCCAATTCTCCTCCCTGCTGGAGTGGGGATGATGCATGACAGTGAGCAAACAGCAGCGTGGGTTTTAGGTTAAACCACAATGCTCTTCTACCCTTAGGAGTACTTGGAAAAAAAACCCCAAATGCTGTGGCAGAATATACCACTGTGAATCCAGGTGGGTTTTGGTTTTAGGTTTATATCCAAGAATGAGTATCACTGCACAGTCAGCATTCAAACCTAGGAGTTACTGATCTTATAATGAACACAGAAACATGGCACTGAATTGTCTTCAGAAAAGCCTGATCACTTACAGTGCTGGTTTGATTTTGCTCTACTTTTGCACTTTTCCCTAGAGTGGAATAGAATTATGGAGTGGGAGGAAGGTTAGAAAACTGTCAAGAAAACTGTCATGGAATTATCTGACGTATGGTTTGCAAAAGGGCTGAAGTAACTGTCCAGGTTATAGGATGCCTTATCATCTGTCAGGTTCAGACTAGAACTGACTGGAGTCAGTTTAGTGTCTACCCTCCATAATCACTTTTATGTATTTCTTAAAGCACCAATCACCTCACAGGATTTGCTGTGAGGACTTTTCCTCTGCTTAACATTAATGAAATACTTTTTCAGACACTACTATTATTTCCTGTACTACTAAAACACACAACTATCTTAAAGTACTTAGAAGAAGATTAATTGGTCAGGCTTGGTTAATTTATGAATAATAATCGTGGGTTTGGTCTCTGGACGAGAAACTCATTTTCATTTTTGTCATCTGTTGGACATCATTTGTTTGAGTTGGCTATAACATGGTAGAAGTGTGACTCATACCCTGAGAACCAGAGTCTCCACAGTGTTAAGTATTCTCATTCTCTCTCCATCTCTGAAAAAGAATTCTTGCATTGTGACCATGTTCCTCACTGCCTTGTCCAACATGTCTATGGGGGCGGAGAGGAGGTGGGTGTTTGTTTTATTGGTAGTAGTATCTTGGGTAAGGTATACAGATTTTAAGAAAAGATACAGATATTCAGTAGCAAGGTCCCTGGCAAGACAAGGCTTAAGAGAGTTTTTGGTTAAAACTGGCAAAGGATGCACAAAGATACACACAAAGAGGTTACTGGCAATATAGTTATAATTTATTAATGCCAGTGTAACAGGAATGATGGCTTCATCTGCATGCGTGCACACTTGATGGACTTTCCCCTCCATTAACAAAAATTTTTAAAAATTAAAAATTAATTCTTTTACTGCCAACACATATAGCCATGTTGCCATCCCACCTCCTTAGGCTCTTCTTGAATCACAATGCAGCACTAGGTTATCAAAGCAGAAAAGAATTCACTTGCTGTGGTTTTATGGGAAGTGCAAGGGGATATAGATGACTTACTAAGCTAAAACCTTGTGTCACCACAAAATAATGTCTCAGGGAGTGGGGCAAGAAGTAGACCTGGTTTAATACTCTTCTGTACTGCTTGGCTGCGCTCTCCAGTACCTGACAAGGGGCCCGCTGACCGCAGTTCTCCCAGCAATGTGGCATTCATAATGCTGAGCACCAGTCAAGAAATGTACTGGCATGGTTCTGTGGCAGACAGTAAACAACTGACCTCAAACATTGCACAGCTTGAACTGAAGACACCAGGAACATAACCAGTGTAAAATAAATTAATGAGTTTACCTGTGTACTCTCCAACATGAAATAAGACAGTGCTGATTTCAAGGTAAAATTTTTAAGTAAGAATATTAGGGTTATTTAAGTACTTCTTTTTGGTGACAGGTTGTAGGTGAAGTTTTTTTAGTTTGGGTCTTTTGAGTGTATTAACTTTGAGAAGATAGGTATCATCCAAAAAACATTCCTGGTTCACACACTTCCTGTAAACCTGAGCAAACACGGCAATTTTCTAGTCGGGCCAATTTTTTTACTCAATTTTATTTGGCTTAAAGTAGAGTTTATAATGAATCCTGGCAGCACTTTAACTAAAGAGAGACTATCTCCCATGTATAAGCAAAACTGTTTTAAATGTGAGTCATCTGAAAATCACCATAGTCAAAATGGATTGATGTTTTAAAATGAGCTTAATAATATTTTAGGAAACCCAATCTTTATTTTAAAGTAGGACCAAGTTATTCTAAAAATTCAGCTGTAACTGAAGTCTCACATACAATGTAATTTTATTGCACAGTGCTGTACTGAAAATTTATGCTTGTTTTTAAATGACACTGCATCGCAGATCTTTCCTCTAAATTTCTTTTTCTGCAAATATATGTCATTGGTACATTTTGTATGCATAGAGAGCACAAACAATATCACTGTGCCAGAAAAAGAACTTGAGAGTGTGACAGATATAGAAAATTATTGGGCTTGCATTATTTTAGATTTTCTGAAGACCTTTCTTTTTTTTTTCTAATTCTGCTTCAGATTTTCAAGCTAGAAGTAGAATAGAAGCCTACAATGAAGCACTCCACACATCTGTACTCGGATGAAGTTTCAGCACTACAGTTTTAAATTAAGGCCACACAGATCTCTCCTCTTTAACTATGGGAGGAAGCACAAAATTTGCTTTTTTCACAAGGACAAAGGATTCTAAGCCAGCAGAGTTTATTCAAGACAGGTGAAGCATTCAGAGAAGGGGTATATGAGAAACAATGTCAAAATATGCATTGGGCACCAACTCATGGACTTCATGATATTCAGTGCCACAAGAATATCAGCCTCACAGGCTACCATTTCCCAAGTGCAACTTTACTCCAGATTTGGAAGGCCAAATAAAGTATCTGCTCACAACGCTTAAAGGGTAGGATGCGTGTGCATGTGGAAAAATGCTTTTCAAAAACTACCATCTATTTTAGAAAGCAAAAAATGGTGGTACCCATTCCATACCATCATAGAAGTCGCAAGAATTCAGTGTGAAAAATCCATATGTGTGCATGCCTCCTCAACAAACAAACATCATAGGGAAAATCCCCATATATTTTCCTAATTCCTACATGAAGTATTACCTCCAGCAGAGCATCCATGAAAGATTTTATCTAGCCTCATAATGAGTTTTATTGCTGGATGTCAATTATTATTATCCCTCATGCATCTAGTTATATCATTTAAGTGAGAGTTAAGTATCTAAAAGCAAGCAGACAAAGACACAGCCTAAATCCATTTTGCAGCTTCCAAATCTAATACTCTTCTTTGAAGATATGTCTTAATAAAAAGCAATGTTTTGCTGGCTAGAGAAGGAAGTCACCAAAATTTTAAACTTCGTTATTTTGTAAGGCTTTGAGAGACTTTCATATCATTTTACTAAAGTAGTCTAATGTTTAGCTTACAAATAATCACTTTTCAAGCAGTCTGGAGTGCACAGGAGGATTTTAGTTAAAATGTGAGTTGTAGGTATTGAATCACAAATGTGTGTTTTCCCATGGTAAATCCTGTACCTGGCTTACCTCTGTATTTTCCTACACCTTTCATAATGGTATCTAGTTTCCAGAATTATCTTATTTATTTCTGTTATTAATTTCTTTGTCTAGATATACAACAGCACAAGGAAGTACTCATCTAGCCATCTGATTATCCTCACAACATAAATATTAAGACAAGGTTTTACACAATTGTATACGTAAAGTGTTGTTTCAATATTGTATTAAAATGCGTGATTTTTAAGTCACGTTCCAGAAACTTATTCCTTCCCATATGCCCAAGAAAAAGAAAATCCCCAAAGGTCACTAAAGAGTGCATGTCCTGAATTTAGCTGCCAAACCTCACCCAAGTTCTTATTTCATAATCAGAACATTGTCTCCAGCTACACATCGGTCCTTTGTGCTTTGCAGATTTGGAAAAGGTTAAACCACCGAATAAAGCAGCTGAGGTTAAAAATGGTTTTCTCTAAACAGTCATATTTTTGTGCTGAAACAAAACTAAAGGCTTGCAGAAGAAAACTTCACGTTTAGGACACCATAGATCATATTAATAGCGGATAAAGCATATTTGTACTGCCTACATAGTTTTTCTCCTGTACAGAAACTCAGTCTGTCAGGAGAAGCAAAGGAGGCAGCAAAACCTCAAACCAGTTTTTGCGCACAATGAACCTTGTTGATTTAAGCATATAACACCGTAAGTTACCTCTTATGGCTTGCAGAGTGCTGCTGATGATGATGAGCACCAGTAGTCATGGTAACAAAATGGACCCTGCTTTAGGAACTGTTCTTTCCAATCATTATTTTCCTGCAATAATCAAGCTGATGGGTGTATGTAATAAGAAGTGGCTTCCCTGGTGCCCACTGATGATGATGCTTTTGCTTCAAGATTTACCCTAATCATAAGGGGCATTCAATTGTAAGAAAAAGTTGCACATTTGGTAAAGTTAATGACTGATTTCATAGTCCCCAGAGAAAGCCAGTAATTTCAAAACATGTTGCACTCCACTTGGTTTCACATCCAGATCATTGCTGTTTTTGAGTATCAGTGGAGGCCAACTACAATTTGGCTGATCTGCTACAGGAAAACACCTAGCCAAAACTGATCCCATCTTTACAGAACGGAGATTTTTCTTCATGAATATATTTCTTTACAAATACACTCTTTTGGTTACATATCTGAATGCAGAGATAGCTTGCTTAAAAACAGTCAAGCCAAGTATTTTCCAGGCAGTACAATAAAAGATCTTATTCCATGAGACCTTTTAAGGCACTCAGTAAAAGACCCCTAGCTTTTATATGAGTGTATAAGGAGAGATTATCATTAACCTCCTATCCATGATCTGCTCAAATTGCTTACTTGCTGCAGAGGTCAGATATCATATAACTACAGAGGTGTTCAGGAAACACAGGAGTGAAGAAATTGATGGAAACATTCATAAAGATATTAACACTACAAAGAAATTTCTGAAAAGAAAATCCAAGTGTTTTATATTGTTGCAAGTGACCATGACTTATACCATTGCAACACAGGAATGAGAATTACCTGTACACTGTTCAATAACAGTAATTCCAAATTTTCTAAAAATCAAATTAAACTTTATTTCAGCAGTCAAGCAGAACACAACAGCACACCCCTTCACAAAAAAAAAAAACAAACAAAAAACAACCCCAAAAAAACAACATACATCCCCCCCATAAAACCCCCAAAACCCACAAAAACAACAACAAAACTAGACAGAAAATAGTAAGGGAAGAGGATAGAGTTTTAGAAATCATAAAACAGCATTTTAAAGTCTCACTGATGCTTCCAGCTATTTACTGTCTGGCTCATTTTATTATTGTAAGGTTTCCACCAGGAAATACTTGTTTTCAGAAGATTATTATTGCATTAATATCAGGATCTGGTAAGTAAAACAAACAAACAAACAAACAAAAAAAAACACAACCAAACAAAAAACTCCAAACAAACAAACAAAAAGCCAAGGACAATAATAAATCAGTCAGTCTTTGGCATGTCCTATAGTCTAATCAGTCTTTTATAATATTGGATATATTTTAAATGTGGATTTCAATACTTTGCCTTGACCTTGTATCTGTTCTACATTTAATGGTTTAAAACATAGACTGCCATTATCAGGTTACACTTCCTTTGCTGATGCAACAGTCTTCCCAAAACTACTTCCAGTAATAACATCTTTATTTGGCTTACCCTGATCTAGCCCTTTAGCATAATTACTTCTTATCATTGAGTCAATATAACACTCAAAATTAGCAGCTGATTTGCACATTTTACAGACAAATCAGATGAACTGAAATCCTGATTTTGGTAGAGTACAGTCTTCCCACTGCAGAGGTGGAAGCAGGGGGTGGCCAGGGGAAAGCATAAAGGAATGCAAAGCTATCCATATTGGCCAATAATTCTTAAGAAAACTCTTGAAACTGCCAAAACTAAAAAGCTTTTGCTTCTCTCATTCACCTTTAAACATCAGTTAGAATAGAGACTGTGCACAAAAATAACACATTTCTACATTTTACGCAGTCTCCTCTGACCTCTTAAACAGATTCCTAGGTATGTTTTCAGTGCCTGTCCATTTAAATATCAAGGGAATATTCTGTCAATACTTTACTTGCTCTGCAAAGGTTTCACTGTCTGGCTCAAAGATGAGCACATACTTACCAGACCTCTATCTACCCAGAAAAGCTGAACTCCTCCCTCCTCCAAAAGCAACAAACTAAAATTGAAAGATATGGCACCTAAATCTTCCGTATGGGCATGGTTAACTAATTTGAAAATGTCTTGTGCAGCTTAGCAGGAAAGTTCCCAATCTGGTCAGAGCAATCCAAAATAAGCCTCTCAGATATGAAATCAGAGTATTCACGTGGGGATTTACAGATTTAAATCACAAAACAAGATCTTTGTTTTGGAGTTACGTTGGAGCCAAGCTATAGTTTGGGGGTTTGAAATGGGGATTCAAGCCAGTGACTTCATAGTCGAGAGTCTAAGGGTTTGGACTCATCTCTTGTGAGCTTTTTGTAAAACTAAGTCTTGCAAACTAAACTAATATATTATTAAAGGCAATAATGAGGCAATAATTTCTTAATGTAAGTGAAATCATCTTATTAATACAAATCCCAGTGCTGCAGTTACTAGCTTGCCCAAGTATCTCAAACTTTTATGGAGATCTTACAAAGGCTCCAGATCCTGAGCTAAGTTTCCCCCAGCTGAAATGTGATTACCTCCAGAATGGAATACCACAGTTATCTTGCAAATCAAAGCAACACTACACAATGCTCTACGCCAGAGTTAGAGAACGCCAGATCAACTGCAACTCACTGAGGAAATTCTACAGCCAATAAAGTAAATAAACATATCCAGAGTGCCCTCTAAATGATAATTTTAAGTACATGTAAATATCCCATTAATTGAGAAGTTGCCAGTAAGTAACAATCAAAAACAAATGTTATGTATCAACAGATTGGTCTTGTTCTTGAGTCCAATGGTTTCCTCCTAGCAGATCTTCACAAGATCTTATTTGTAATTATCAAACTTGAAATCTAGCCAATACATTTAATTAGGAAAAAAAGAGACTAATGGATGTACTTAAAAAATAATAGCCCACAGATTTTTAATAATGTCCAGGAACCCGGAGTAACTTTTTTATTCTAAATTCACCCCCTTACTAAGGTAATATTCAAGTACTATGGAATACACACAATAAACCCAAATTTTGCCTTCAAATCTAACTGGCCTCTAACTCTCTCTCTGACTTTCTCTGCACTCTTCTATTTCCTGCCCACAAACAAAACCCCTCTTACTTAAAACTGATTCTGAAATAAATTGTGAGATGTGCAGTAGCTGAAGCACAGTGTCTCTGACCTATCCACTGCTCAGCTTTTCTGCCCCTTT
Organism: Drymodes brunneopygia; assembly: GCA_013400955.1. Taxonomy (NCBI): domain Eukaryota; kingdom Metazoa; phylum Chordata; class Aves; order Passeriformes; family Petroicidae; genus Drymodes; species Drymodes brunneopygia. The sequence continues at coordinate 135,703 of VZTZ01007252.1, read as the reverse complement.
GATCTCCAGCTCCAGACCACTGCTTCCAAGCAAAGACTGCTGTGAAAACAACTGCACTCCTTCAGTAAGGAACAGACATGTAAGGTCTATACCTCTTCTACATGGCAGTTAAGTTTTCCTTTTAAAATTAGTTTAAACATTTATTGGTCTAAGCTGCCAGTTTAATTAAACACTTTTTGTTACAACTCCAAGAGTTGAAATTCTGGGGCTCTAGGATGCCTATGCCAAAATCCAATCTGCCAAAGCACATTTTTTTTGTTCACTGCCAGCTGAGTATATAGAAATTGGCTCTGAAAAATAGGCCAAGGCCTGTAACACTGCACCGCATGCATACGAAACGCCTGAAGGTGCCAGCAATATGTACTGCACACAGCTTGACTTTACAAAGTGCGTATGTCCAAATCACCAGGTCAAGACTTGGAGTAAACTCCTCAAAATTAAAGCCAGAAAGCAATTCCTTTCTGTTGTGGTTACTGTATCTGTTTCTATCCCAGTAACATTAGGGTGTACTGAGCACTCCCCACAATTGCAATCGAGGTTGGTGCCTGTCTATAAGTGTGAAAGGAAGGGGGCACTCCTGCCAGTCCGTGCACAGAGTTAAATCAGGCTCATTTCTTCAGTCTGCTTTCATGAGACATTGCCCCGTGCACCTCAGAGCTTCCAAACTGGCTGTCACACAGAAACAGAAAGGAACCATGGCCATAGACATCCTGTGGCTAAAGGGGTAGGGTATCACAACAGCAACCCAAAAAAAAAAAAAAAAAAAAGAAAAGGGAAAAAATGCCATGGCTCACAAATCACAGATGCAAATGTACACAAGCAATGCAGCCTATTAAAATGCCCAATTAAGGAAAAATAACAGTGAAGCTAATCGTATTTTCTACCTAGAATCACAGAGCCACAGAATGGTGTGGACTGTAAGAGGCCTTAAAGACCACCTCATTCCAACCACAATGCCATGGGCAGGGACATCTTTCACTAGATCACCTCTGCCAATATGCAAATTCTGAAAAAAGGAGTGTGAGACAAATAAGATAATTTTACGTATTTCTCAAAATTCATCACCCCAGAGTTTCATGGTAAAAAAAAAAGGAACAGATAAATACTATGAAAAAATATTCTAATATAGGGAACAGTTTTTAAGAAATGGTCACCCCTCACCCCATCTGCTCCATATAGATATGGTCCGAATACCAGGGTAGAGAGTGCTCCACCACAAGCACCGGGCACCACAGTCTCAGTAATCCTTTTCAATATCATCTCTTTTCTTAAAACAAGACTCGTGGGATTAATTACACAGAAGAAGAATAATGACAACTCAATTTAAGGATTATAAATAGCAGTTTCCAGTGCTAACAATGCACACATGCTTAACAATGGAAGGTAAATTAACCTGAATTATTGGATTATGGTCATTTCACTCACCAGACTGAGCATTTCCTGGAGGTGTACATACACTGTACTCACTGGCCAGCCTTAACCTACCACTCACCAGCTGGCCCAGAGGAGCCAGACTCAAGCACCAGGAGATCAGCTACAAATGACTATGCAAGGGTCACATTTTCAACTTCATTCCTACATTCCCTATCACTTGAGGGATGGGAGGACAGAGTAGATTTTCTTCTATGATTTCTCCTTTTTGCAGCTTTGTCCATGGTAAACTGCTCTGTAGAGACAGATTAAGCCTCCTCACAGCCCTTCACCCTCTCCAGTAGCTGTGCCTACAGCACAAGGCAGGTGCCATCCTTGTCGCACTCCATGGATTTCCTTTGGAAAAACACCCAGAGCATGTGAGGATGAGAGAGGAGGAAGGTGCTGCAATGGGCTCTAATAGATTTCCCAGGCTGCATGACCAGGGGTGGGGCTGAAGGACTCATCACAAAACCCATTTACCCACAGTGCAGACACCACCACAGTGTCCAGCTCGATGCAGGACAGACTTCAGTTCTCCTAGATATTGATCTTCAGCAAGCACACATGCTTATGCTGGTTTCTTCATAAATTACGTCAGCTTTGGTTTCACCTGTGAGACAAAGTAAGCTTTCTTCCGTCAAGCACATGGACAGGAAGTAAAAATATAGAGAAGAAATGTACACCACAGTTGACACATAAAATAATGCCTACATTGATCCATCTATTCAGAGCTCTGCTAGAAGAAAAGTATTGCCTGAAATATTTCTGCCTATGCCTGTTCTCTAATAAAATGCTTTCTTCAGGACATTTTTCACTGGAAAGCCAAAATCCTACTGTTTTCACCCTGAATGTCAAATCCTCAGTTTTTGGTGAAGAACATAAAAGCCTTACTAAAAAAATCTGGTAATAAAAACCTGACAACTGTTCTATGTATTTTTTTTTACCACAAAATTACAGCTTTTTCCATAAAGATAATTCTGATCAGTAATATTAGGAACACTCCATAAAAGAGATGCATGCATGCTCATAATTACTTAGCAGACACTGAAGAAATCACTAGACTTGTTCACCACTTTTTGTCAGTTCTTTGAAATTTTTTGTGCCCTGTAAATGGTCTCCCAAGAGCAGTTCTCTGCATGCCACATTCAGCACATGTGGAACCATTTGATGGACATCACACCTAACAAATTTTTAAATCAGTGACTAGAGAATCATGCAGATGCTCTACTTCACTCTTTTTATCAAGCATATGTTATACTGCTATATAAAAAAGCGTAGTGCTTGTGCACCAGGTTCTCATTTTTTACTACAGAGCCCCTAATCCCAAAGCACTTTCCTGAGCTCCCACACCTGGCATATTGTCTGAGAAAAACCACGTGTCGTGGAATAAAACACTGGAACATCAAACTGCCTCATTTAACAGACAGATTTTTCCACAGAGAACATATGAAAAAATATAGACCTATATAAGAGAGATCCATGTTAATTAGCAGCCCTTGACAAAGAATCATTTTTTTACATGTCCAGATTTGCCAAATGGCAATTATCTTTTCTTGTGACTTATGCTCCAAGCACATGCAGCCTCAGACTGTGGAAATGAAAATACTAAAATCACTCTCCTTATAGTGCCAGAGTCTGCACCTCTTCAGTGAACAATTTTTTTTTTCCCCCCAGTGTTTGTTATTTTTTCTGAGGAGAACCAGAGTAAATAACCAAATAATTTTAGAGAGACTGCCTGTTTACACCCAGCTGACTTTGTGCTCACCTGTTCTCATCCTTCTTTGGCTCCCTGACGTCAGGACCACATTCACACCCAGATGAAACCCAGGCAGTGGTTAGTGGTGTGAGACCAGTCTCCAGACTTAGGCACCAAAATTAGCAGGTCTGAATGTGGCTGTACGAAATTAAACTTCCCAATACCATTTATCAAGTAGGTAAGAATTACAAGCTCACAGGTACAGAAGTTGGACACAGTGCACAAATTGTCTCTCTTGTGATCACAGTATAGACCAAGACCAAGGGAAACTTCTAGCCCTGTACTCAAAAATTCATTCCTCACCATCAACACACCAGAAACAAAATTATCATGGTTCCAGGATATTTAGGATAACAGAATAAATTTTGGTTAAAAAGGATAAATTTGGCACTCAAGCAAGTGCTAAACAGATGCAATATACATACTATGAAATCCACTAAAATTTCCATTTAAATATTTTTATTTGATTTCACTATAAAGAAATTCACCACTGGAGTGATTGCAGAAGAAAAACCAAAGCAAATCTACTCAGATCAGCAGTGAGATCGGAACTGACTTGGAAAATAAGTTATCTCAGTAACAGTCAAAACCCTAAAAAAAAGATAATTACTCAGTTAGGAAGATGGAATGGATTCAGTGGTCTCTCAAAAAATTGTGTAGCATCCTTCCTGCCCTCAAGAATTAATAGCTACAAGTTAAAAGCATTTCTCAGTTGTTTTTGGAGTAAAAATCTACTCTGAAGGTTATTAAATTCCTAATGACACACTTAAAACTACCCCTAAGGGTTTTATTTAAGACAGATCAATAAATAGGGCCCAGTATATTCAAATCAACAAGGTGAACGAGAATGTGAACAATCCACTAAGCAAAAGTTAACAGCAAAACAGTTTTGAATACCCTGACTGAAAACCACAGCCTTCCAGACAACAGCAACTATGGTAAAGAGAGAGACAGAGCCTGAACATTGCATTAGGGAGTCTACCCAAGTTCCTTCCGCAATACGTCAGCACCACCTCCCTCTGCAGTGCTGCTAACAGCACCTCTAGTGCACAACAAAAGGTGAATTTCTGATATATGAACAGAGATAGCAGCCTAACCTTGCCTCTGCACTATCTGATGCTGTGCAAAACATGAGGGGTATGGAGAGCAAGGGAGGAAGCAGAGAAGTCAATTGCCCCAAGCACCAAACTCCCTACCCACAGCTCTATGCAAATATGTGCACACGAAACAGCTCTAATCAAGAGATCTGACTCTGGGGTATTGAAGAAATACTTGAAATCACAAATTGGCAGGCAAATCCCATGGTTTCCAAGCCTTGGACACCTTTTTCAAAATCACCTGCTTCACTGAACTGGGGGCTATGTCATTAAAGAAGATACAAATAGCAGTGATTTTTTTTTTTCAGGAGTAAGCACAATTTTGAGGTCCTTGCTTCTGGTTTTAGAAAGACTTTACCACAATGCCTGCTATTGCCTCATGGACAAAAAATGTGGCATTCATGCTAGCTGCAAACAGGCTAAGCCTGCCCCTTTCCTCAGAAACTGCAAGTTTCTGTCTCTTTCTAATAGTTTGAAGAGAAATTATGTCAGCTTCTGTTTTCTTGATCTAGACCCAAGCCCAAGAGTACGCATAATTTCTTGTGAAATGAAATGACAAAGAAATATCAGCATTGAAGCATTCCACAGACAAACAAAGTGAAGAACCCAGAAGATGGTACTAATTGGTATGGGGCCAGAGTCTCTGCCAGTATAAATCAATAAAACTGTTTGGACTATAATGCCTTACAAAAAATTCCCCCATTTTGTTATCTTAAAGTGCATTTTTTTTTCCAAGCATTTCTAATTCAACTTGATATTTATCATGTGCTGGATTCTGTACGAACTGGATGCCATGGCAATGCTTTCAGTGAACTCAAAAACCCCATATCGAGCCTCTGAGTGCTTCCTAGGAATCTTTTCAACTTCCTTCTGATTGCTCTTTAAGGTCAGGAAAAACAGCTAATAAAAGTGATTTATAGATTAAAAAAAAAAATTAAAAATACGTGAAGCTCCAGAACAGAGCTTTAAAATGCCAGGATTATTTCTTCTATGGAAACCAACTCATGAGTCTTCTAATGCAGTCAGTCTTCCCTACTTTCACGCTTTAGGACTATGAGAGTGACTAATTCAAGCTGATACCAACAAGCTAGCCTTCATCCCCAGCTTCATCCCCATCACACTACAATCCATCACTGTGAAAGAGTACATGAAACTAGATACAGTTCTGAAATATAGGATGAGGAAGACAACTGGGATACTGTAAAAAATGCATATAAATCTGATGTTTCCTGACCAGTCTCCTACAAATAGAACAGTCTTTGGATGAAATCCCAGGGTCATGTTTATGTTAGTGTATGGTAGTAGGTATATATCACTATGTTTATTTGTGAGGCAAATTGTTCCTATGCTGCAGTTTTGGACAACAAGGCTGCACTTGCTTGTTATGAGCAGTCCACAACAAAAATCTGACTCATAGAGGTCAACTCTAGTGTTTATATTACTTTATTTGCATCAACCCAAATGTCAAAATAAGTACAATTTACTGAAACCAGGCTCCGTCACAAATTATACACCGCAGAAGACACAGCACTAAACACACATAATGAAATACTTTCACCTTGCTTTTATAGCCTGAGGAAATTTTTTATAATCAAAATATAACAACAAAAAAAAAGCCCCAAAACTCAAATAAAGAAAAAAGAAAAAAAGCAAGGCATTCACATAAAAATCTCTTCAAACCAGATATTTTGCTTGTGGCAATTAGTAAACCAGAAAAGGAAGAAAACCCTGTGACCCTGCTGCCTTTCACCACAGACCACCAAGTGTCCCTGGAAGGTTTCTGTAACCTGATGATCTGCCCCAAAGCACACAAGAGTCCACTGAGCTGGGTGAGATGAGTTACCATTGCCACTACCTCTGATTATTACTGCACTGGTAATTACTGCAGCACCAGAGGCATCGAAGGCCAAAGCAAAACTGCAGAAGCTGTGCCCAAGTGAAGCTGGCTTCTAGCAGGGAGCAACAGGGGAATTCAACATGTCCTACAACTATTTAGTTACACTGCCCTTCTTCCTCCACAGCCTGACAGGCACTGTCCCTCTGCAGTGTGCAGCACAGACACCTCCTCAGACCACATCCTGCATGGAGACAGGAACGCAAAGTGACAGACATGGCCTGCCCTGCCCTACTGGGAAGCTCCTCGTAACCCAGAGCACCCTGCTCAGTGCCACTTGCCCAACCCGTGTCACAAGAAATACTTCTGTAATGAATGGGGCTGTGAAGGAGGCTCTGAGGGAGTTTGTTGTTTTATTCAACACTTCTTTTATGTTTACCTTGCAAACAGAGGCAAATTGTTTCTTTTCCACTAAGCAGAGAAGCTGCTAATATTAAAAACAAATCTGAATCTCCTACTGAGACTTGGTTTTATTTTCTTTTTTCTTTTTTTTTAACAGGAGCATCTTGTGAACCAAGACAAACATGTGAGGCTTGGTTTGTGACCAGCAAAAACACATATTCTAAACATCAGTGGACTGCAAGCAACCCTAACTTTTGCTACTGGTCTCAAAGTATTTACACAGAACTTCAGCTTGATTCTATTTTATTTTTTACCTAGAATAAGAGGCTAAAACTGACCAACACAAACCTCCCAATCAGACAACACACTGTAAAATATGCAAAGTCACACAACCCAAGGAGCAAAACAGCCTCTGCAAGTGAAATTCAAAGCACTTTCTATATTTTCTTCTCTCATGTGTGGCTGCACATGTGTGATTTTAAGTGGAATAACTTTCCAGAATGGAATGACTAAAGAAAAATCCATGTATCCTGAAAAAATTTGGAAATAAAAGGAATATGGATTATTCTTAGGAATTAGTTTATTAGGAAAAACCCTCACACAAACACGTAAGTGAAGTTCTCCTGGTAGAACTTTAAATCTCTTTTACACAAAGATTGATACTTTGCTCAGCAAAGCATCTACAAAAAATGAAACACTGCCTTAGTGGCTTCACCTCAGAAGGACCATCTGAAATCAGCCTCCTTGATTCCCCATCCATGCTAAATTAGCTCATCTGCAGCCCTGTGGCACTGTCAGGACAAGGACAATTTTTGTTTTAGAGCAAGCAGTATTTTCCAAGCATGAAGCAGTGTTTTTTCTCACACAGATCTTATTTGTTGTGCTGCTGTTCAGGTTTTCTGTACTGGTTTACTAACTAGTTACTTCTTGTAAGAAGTTCTTCAAATTTTATTGCACAGATACCTCATGTAATAATATGCCTATTGTTTTCTATATTTATGCAAGGAATATGGAATTTGAAGTTACAGGAAAGCATCTGTATCCATCTATGTAATAATCAGTTCTGGATATATTACAGCATTACTGATGTCCCACAACCATGCAGGTGTGCCAATAAAGATGTCTTGTGCCTTTCCTCCAGGGCACTTGATGCAAACAACCTAAAAGCCAAAACCCATAGCATCCATATACATCCAGTTGGAAGCACCAAAGCAACAAAAACACCCCTAAGTGATGAATTTAAAGCACCCCTTTTAAGTGGTGTATTTGATGATCTCAACTACATCTCATTACTAAACTGACTGTAGCAGAAAGTATATTGGCCTACAAGACCACACAGCACCGTACACATTTTTATAATAACTATTATAAATAATAATGAACTGTAATAGCCTAGCATTTTTTCCAATCTAAAATATATATGACCAACCAAACAAAAACATAGGGCTAAGTGCAAGTACAGTCACAGTGATGGGTGCACTACACTCTCTGAAGCAGTCTAACATATGCAACTGCTGGATAAGAGCACGTGAACAGCCACAGCAAAACAAAACACTATTAAGGTCTACTTCAGATGAGGCGCTGGAGATCATATCATAATGAGACCATTTCTACAAGTACAAAGCAATTTAGTTTAGTGAGTACACAGGGGATTCACAGCTAAAGCAATTGATGGAGAGATCTTCTGCAAGCCCTGCAGTGTGAGGTTTGTCCTTGGTTCCCCTGAAATGTGAAGGGTGAATGGAAACCCTTCTCTGCCTTGGAGTGCCCAAATTGCAGAGAATATTGTAAGGACAGTTAAGGTAAATTTCAGAGAAAAGCTGCAAAGACAGTCACATCATTTTCTCATGGCTAATGTGAAAAATAACATTCAGCACATCTATTCAAATGAAAGCACTTTTAAAGGAGGTTTTGTTCTGTGTTATAAACTTACATAATGGGAGGCGTTAGGTGACATATGATCAGCTTTGTGTTGACGTAACTCATTGTCATCACAATTCTGGACTTGCTCTAGCAACAATAATGGACCAACTCAGCCAGGACACTGGCTTTTATAACACCATCTATAAACTGAGGATTCTGCAATTTTATCATAAAAATATTGATCTATACATTAATAATTTATGTATAAATTATACTGTTGTGTTTACACGCAGTCTACTACTATATCTACTATATTTAAAACTAAATCCTCAAACCCATAAGTTCTTAGCTTTTTTTTTCCAGAAGGCATTTCTAAAAATGTTCCACTAGAAAGGTGCTGTGCTCAAGAATACGCTACTAGCAATTATTTAAGTACAGCACTGACTTTCTGGAGGAGGGAGAAAACAAAGGAAATCTTCGATAGCCCACCCCCTTCACCTGAAAATTTTTATTTGCTATTTCTTCTGTTTTGAAGGTGTTTCCTATTGCAAACTCTCCATCCCTGTTTCTCTGTTGAAAGATACACACTTAACAGAGCAAGGTCATCCCACTGGAGTGCTAATTCCTGCATACCACCCACAATATCAAGCCAGGCAATACTCAAACCTATTGGACCACAGGACCATTAACCTAAAAGATAAGAGTCCTCCTTCCCCAGCCTGGAGTTCCTCTTGCTGTGTCCCAGAACCTGACCCCAAAAGATCACTACAGTGTATTTCTTGTCATTTGTCCTCATGTGGAGGACAAAAAAGGACTGCCCTGAACAAACACACAACAGTGCCACCTTGCAGAAGTAACTCCTCTACCACGCGCTTCTATCTTGGCCAGAAGGCAGCTGGTGAAGGACAAAGCTGCAGCAAAACCAAACCTCAATAGCAAATAATTTCTTTTTAAAAAGTTCTTTTCAAAAGCTTGTTTTCCCCACTTGCCCCAATGCTTCACTATGCATTAGGGCCAGTGAAATGATGCCAAAAGGGACACTATGCCCCATTCAAACAAAGCTGTTTTAGTGTTAGCACTATCCAACATAAACTTTATGACTTGGTACAACATTCTTCTACAAAATAAACTCAAGCCATTTGCCAGCAATAACCTATATATTGATGTGGTATTAAGAGAAACTTGGAGGCTTCAGCTGGGAGACAAACTGTCAACCAACCACTAATTAGTTTTTATGACGTGACTCATAGTTTAGTAATTTCCCAGAATTTAATCATGGGGCACCCAGAAAGATCAATTAAAGAACAGGCTCAGAATTTGTTAGAGCCCTGTGTGAGACTGGGGAAGGCAGTGACCTCAGCAGCTTTGCCACAGAATTTTATGAATTAACAAAGAAAGGATTTAAAAGGTAAGTTTAACTAATCTTGTGTTTCCTTGCAGACCCATTCATTGTTTTACAAAGGACTGAGTTTTTTAAATGAAGTAAAAATTGAAGGATTGTGTGTTGTAGGTACTGTTTATTTTACAGATTCATTTACATGAGATCATTCTGTGTGTGACTTGAATTACTTCATTATTTTTTTCTGTATCATCTTTTATATCTCCCTCAAAAAAAAGGAGAAAAAAATCAGAGTAGGTAAAAATTTCTTTAGATTCTTGAACAAGAATCATACTACATTATCAGAATGGATAGCAGAGAATTCCTCTTCACAAGCACTCCCCTGAGAAAAAACCAAACCTCTTATTAAAATAGTCTTAACAACACTAAATAAATAGAAAAATTAAACTTTGGCCATGAAATTCTATGAATTCCTTTGTTCTTCCACTCATTTTCAAGGTTTTTTATTCCCCTATCTTAACACAATGAAACATATGTTATTCCTCCTTCCTGCTTTCCACCATCAAGCTTTTTTCATAAACTGAATGAAAATAGCAATAAAATGCTGAAAATGGCTTTCTCAGTTCTTAAATTGTTTTCCTTATCAAACTTACTAAATCTGATTTGTTTTACTTGTTAATGTTGTTCTTTTGTGCAAATTTATAAAATATAATCCAGAAAAGTACAGCACAGCTGTGATGAAAACTTCATTCCCCATCTTTCTGGGTTTTGTTATGCAAAAAAAGCTCTTCTTCACTGAGAGCTTTCAGAAGAGGAGATTTAATTTGTTTTCCTGGCCAAGTTATGTGAAGCAAGATTATACTGCAATGGTCTGAAAAGTGAGGATGTCTGAAGATCTACTAAGCCCTGTTATGATTATTTCAAATATTATTTAAATAAGAAAACCACTAAATGTATCACACTGGTTTTTCTAAGCATGAAAAACAGCACCAAAGTGAGTCATGCATGTTACATATGAAAACAAGATAATAAAAGAAGCTTTCTTGGTTTTCATTTTCTCTTAAGAAATAGAACATTCAAAGTTGGTGTTTTGCACCTAAATGAGTGTTTTAATTTCTTCAAAGCAAAATTAATCTATTTAATAGACACTGTCTTTGTTCTGACTGTGGTGATGATGATGCTGATGATGAACATTTCATAAGGAACGATGGAAAGCTGGGGCATCGGAGAGCGGATTGGGAAGAGATTTGTATCTATGAAGTTGCTGTTACTGTTTCACAAGATTCCCAACTCTATTACATGACAGTGTCACACAACTCAAGAAAATCTTGAGCAGATAGAGAGTCTCAAACTCTCTTGGATGAGGGCAATGACTGTGGGGATGCTGGGAGGGCATCAAGTACTGTAGCAGCTCCATTTTGCAAGAATAATCAAAAATTTAGGGAGAGGGTTTTGAAGAAGAGTAGGGATTACAGAAAGGCACTGTTAGCCAAGAGCACTTGGGACACAGGAGAACCAGACTCAGGTCTGTGCTCTGAATTAGAACAGGATGTTGACAAACCTGCTAGTGGGGAGGAGGATGTGTTTTAAAGTTCCCCACTTCATCCGGAGGCAGAACAGAAACATCTGAGTAATGAGAAACTGCACACCTAGCTCTGCATCTGCACCAACAGCTTCATTTTCAAGAGTTCACAGCTCCCTCTAAATCACATTAAGACCAGAGTTTAAATGCTAATTAGGGAGCATGTGCATATTAATTTTCTGCTTCCTTCTCTCTGAGAGTAATGGGAATGCTTTTAAATGCCTTTTGTTTGGTTTCTTATGGGCTTACTTGGTTTCTTAATATATTACAGGGCACTTCCTGCACTGCTTACAGAAGCAAATTTCCCACTGCTGGTGGGAGTTTTCCCTACGTAAGGTCAGCAGATTTGGTCCCAAGAGAGTGAACTGATCTTCAGGCTCAGCTACCCTGAAAATCTAGCAGAAAGTAAACCAGATATCATTCTTCTTTAGAATTTGCTTCTATATTGTATCCTTCTCCAAGGATCATCATCCAAGACAAACAACTAGGAAACGTTTTGCTGCAATAATCCTTTCAATTAAGGCTCCCATTACAGTGAAACAGCTGCTCACTAGAATACATCTTTGTAATGGAACTATTTATTTCCCAGAAAACGTTTCTTTAGTTAAGACAGATGCAATAAACCAGATCCACGGAAGTTGCAGAAATCAAAGCAGTGAGCAAAATATGACCAGCTAAATATCCTTGAACTGAAAAGGGGGTGCTTTCTATGAGGGCACAATTTATTCTTGTAAGTTGACAAAAAAGCCCACTCAATTTAAAGTATGTGTGGCGTCTCACTCTCAGCATGTCAGTGAGCTACAACTGAAATAGCAGTGAATGTGTAACACATACATCATTAGAAAGAAAAAAGAAAACACTCCAAAAACGTTTTTCCTCTGTCCAATCAATGACAGTTGTGTGGGCCTTTAGAAGCCCTTGGAAACGTCCATATCATAAATATTTGATGGACAACCTCTTGCTTATTGTCAGTTAGGTCCTGCTCTTGGCATGTAAAGACAAATGAATCAGCATCTTGTTCCTGGCTCCTGTTCCACACATACATGCTCTCCCCCCTCCCAGCCCTGAGCAGTCTGCTGAGCACTATTTATTTATTTTATTAATAAGTCCAATTCACATTACTGTCATTCAAATATCAACAGTAGTGACAAAAGCCATTATCATGAAAAATTTAATCCAAGCTTTGTGAGAGCTTGCAAATGTGCAGTTTTCTTGCTGACAATTCAGTCCCTGTGATTGCAACTCTGGTCAGCTCACTTGTGTTTTAGACAACAGATATAGCAGGAGGAGGGGACATTCTTCTTCCACCTACCAGTTGCCAATGATTTGGAAACCTTCCTTGTCAATTGTGCCTCTGTTGGTGACCAGTGCTGCCAAAACCATTTCTCTCTCTCTGAAATTAAGAGAAGCACCTTCCAGTCAGATGATGGATAGATGTGCCCTAGAGGCACAAAGAACCAGGATTATTCCAACATTTGTAGCCAATGATCTTAAATGTCAGTTGAACCTCAGTGATTCCATGATAACAGCACCTCCATATTCCTGTCTTCAGGAATGAGTTCCAAATCCAGCATCAAGTCATTGCCCATAAAGGCGTGACAAGTCCTGAGGCTGAGTGCCACATCTACACAAACTACCTAGATGCTTGTCTAGATGTGCTTGAAGATTCCAGGGCCTGTATCACTGCAGCACCAAATGATTTCTCAGAACAATTAGAAATACAACTGGTGAACAGTCAAGACTTTGCTGCCTAGGTCTCCTTTAACACCTGAATCCTTTGTAAAAAAATCAACTTATCAACAGTGTCTATGCACCACACCCCACTCATTTCTTGTTCATCTACTCAGCAAGGGGAGTTCTGTGCTCATGAAAGAACAAAGCAGTTGGAGCACAGATCACTGCACTAGGAGACCAAGAAACAGACCCATTAAATCATGTAAATAACAAGTAGAAAGGAAGGTAATGATTTCAAGAGAAGGAAAGAAAAATACAAAGCTACAGTATTCTTATAGTGCAGATTATCTCTGAGGGTCACTATGACATGAAAGTACAGAGCTGATCTGCAAAGAATTAACACCAATTTGATTTCTACTTGAGGCTTCCCAAATTCCTAGGGATGCAGACTCTGGATTCAAATCCATTACAGACACAGGAGCATCCACAGGAAGTCAGGCTTAGCTATGAAATCTGATAAAAGATGCCTAATATCTGCCAATTACTGTGCTCTAAAGGCAGTATTATTTTCTGTCATAATAAGCTCCTGTCAAAAGTCCATACATTTCCCTGTGTGAGGATGAAATTCAGAGTAAAAGAAAATAAAATCGATGCTTAGCACTCAACTTGAGGAGTAAATCTCTTGCTGACAAGAACCTATTTGAAAGAAAGTAAGGTAGAATGAGAAGGGAAAACACAAAAGAAAAATAAATTACGTATGAATTTTAAAGAAATAGTGTCTACCTCAGTGGACAAATTTCTGGTACTACCAGAGAGTAATTCATAGCAAAAAGCTGGTGCCAAGACACTGCAATGAGTAGTCAAGCTAATGCCATCACCTGCCTTGCTTGTCAAATACAGTCCAAAGCTCACTTCTTAATGCTTCTTCAGATATTATCTGGTGTAGTGGATTCAGGATGAGACTCACTGTAGTGTGACTGCCTTCAAACAAGGCAATGGAAGTGGAGTGAATGGGAACAGTTGCACTGCTTTTAAAAAACTGCAGTGATTCTATTGGAATTCCTCTCACCTACAGGTCAGCCTAAAATAATAAAAACACATATCTAATAGTTTACTGGCTTTTTGTACCCTTCCTGTAGGAAAGCATGATAAAACTTGGTTGTTTACCATACAGGAGTATGAGACGAGAATAGGGAGACCCAAAATGTGTTTCATATTCTTCTTACTCTTTTCTTTTCCAAACCCAAGCATAATCCTCTTAGAGTTCTTCTGACTGTTGAACTCTTGAAAACAGTTCTGATGACCACAGTAATGATCCAAAATTCTTCCAACGCTGTCCATTTCCTTAACCGAACCACCACACAGTTTCAAGTCAGCAACCATCAATTTGGCCTATGTAAAATAAACCCCATAACCCTCCCCAAACTACTCAACACATGGACAGAAAACCTCTCTACAAACCATCTGACTCTTACCATTTATATACAGGTTTTCCGGAGGCATTGAGCAAGTGATTCAGGTAATGTGGGTTTAGAGGCTTCGGCTGGATTATTCAACTTCCCATCATCACAGGATATATTCTGGTTCATAAAAGGATCATATCCCACTTTGAAATTAGATGGGTCTTTAGGCTCACTCTGCTCATTAGAAGCCTGAAACCTAGAAAACGATCTATGGTCCACCATGCACACACAGTTTCTAGATGGTATGCCAACATCCTCATTTAACCCAAAAAGTCCTTCTTCTCAAATCCAAATCCAAAACAATGATTTCCCTTTACAGACTAAAAAAGTAGGAAATCTATTTTAAGATACAAGACATGCTGTTTCTTTCTTACTTGCGTACGTTAGCATCAGTCCTTCTTGGGACTCAATCTGAAATGACCTTACCAAAGTACTATCTAGGTTGCTTAGCACAACCCCATTTTAGAACAGACATATTTCTTTAATATCTTTTTCTCCAGTAGCCTCATGATATTTATTTATTCTTTGCTTACAAATATATTCCACAATTTGAAAAAATAGGAGTTCACAGGATGTCATACCACAGGAGTTCACATGCAAGAGAATTTCCCCCTTTTTTCTGTATTTGAGCTAATATTTTCATTCTTCAATTTAGGGTGTCATACTCAGGTTTAGGAGGGAGATTGTGCAGTCTTTAAAACTTTAACATTTAAACTCCTTGGGACTTACTTCTTCCTCACATACAGTGATTTTTCTTTTTCCAACCTCCTTTCCAGGAGGTGCTTTAGCCTTTGTTTCTGTGTTTAATAGTATTGCCCTGATTCAAGGAAGACTGAAGAGTCCTGTCTAAAATTTGGGGCATACACAGATAATGTTTAATTCCTACTTCATCCCTACTGTGAGCCATGCTTTTTATTATTTTGTATTCATATAGAGAAACACATTTTTATTCCTTGCTTCTGTTTCCTTGGAAGACTTTAACTCAGCTTGACTTCTGGCAAATTCTATTTCATCTGACCACTTCTGACCTCTAAGATTATTCCCCTTTTACTCATTCCTTTCAAACTCTGTTTATTCTTAATGTTGTTTGTGGGAATTGTTAGTCAGCAAGTTAGGTCTGGAGTTCACCTCTAAAAGTCACCCATGCTTGAGATGGGAGTTCTAGAAAGATTGGTGCATTTTTTACCAGAAAATGTCACCACATCCAAATGCTTGAGCTCTTCAGTCACTATCTAGTTTCCCTAAACTTATGTTGCACTTCAGGTTAAGAAAACCTTAAAGATTGTTTTCTGTTAATTTTGGATCATAAGAATAGTGATGACTAACTCCCTCTGACGTCCATAGTCCCTCCAAACCCAATTTTAAAATAACACTGACTCTTCACAAGTCAGTAATTGTTTAAAAAGTTGTTTGCACTAGGGAAATATTTGGCTGTATGGTTATTAGGATCATTCATCCTCTAATTTATAGCAGACCATAACAATTGCATCTTGATTTTCTCCTCTAGTATATCTGAATCCAGCCAAGATCTTATCAACCTCCTACCTTCTTCCTGAAATGTAATTTTGATTTCTAAGTGACTCTACTGTAGATGTAAATTCAAAAAAACCCCTCCAATTTCTCTCCAATCTGCTTACTGATTGGCAGAGCTAAAAAGCTACACCACTATAAACATTTTCGATTCCCTTTTATCTCTGTATCACACAACTTTCTACAGAGCTCAATCGAGATGTCTCAGAATCATCACAATGAAACTTTGCTGCCTCAAGGGCTGGTCCATTCCCACTGCAGGGAAAACAGGGCGAGAGAAGGTTCCTGGCTTGGATGGAAGGTCATGCTTCCTGCTGTGTGAAATGCACTTAAAATTACCCAATTATGCCAATGAACATTAAAAAAAAAAAAAAAAGTCAAAAAGCTCATTAAAACCAGAAAATGGAAGTGTAAGACTTCTCTAATAATTGACATAAAAAACACACACACAAAAAAAAGGGCAATTTAACTCAGAGAACTTCATGCTTCAGGACAAAGAGGAGAAAAATTCTTGAAGTCTGGCTATCCTGGCATACCCAGCACCACCTTCTTTCCATCAAAATCTTTGGCCTGACTACTCAGAAATAAGGTTGCAGGACTACATGACGCACATTCAATTGTATTCTACAGTCTAAAATGCTGCTATTTTTATATTATTTTGTAAAATGCATTTTCATAATGTCATTATTTAACTCAATTTAAAAACATGACTTAAGGTCATTCTGAGTTTAGAATCCTTCCACAATCACACTAAGCCTACATCAGATCCCAAATTTGAGAATATGAGCACATTCAGGAAAGTGCTTTTGTCAGTGCTCAACTTCACAGCTGGGTTCTAAACCACATTTTCTGCACTTGTCTCACTCAAACTCACAGCAGAAATTTCTACTTACACTTTAGTGGCATTATATAGGAGGACTGTCAGCTCACAGCAAACTTCCCTAACCTACCATGCTGTTTCTAGATTACATTCCCATTGCTCCATTCTGTCACCTTCCAAATACAAAAATAATAAAAGTTTTATTTTGCACATCATTCCTGGAAAGGAAGAAAATTGACTAATTTTCAATTACTTTAAAAAAGAAGAACAGAAAGGACAGCTAGAAAAGTAACCTTCATAACCTGTATAAAGTAAAATTGATATTATTTAGATGTTGTACATAGCTTAATCAATCAGGGGAAAAGTGCAAAAATGTTTTCAAACTTGCTGCCAAGAATAAATATTCCTTACCTGCAACTCTAAATTACTTCTCTGTATAATATTTTGATTTTACCTATATTTTGGGGTAAAAAGGAAGCTTGGTCTTGGCTCAAGTTCTTTTGTCACTGCTAGAGTTAAATTAAACAATGCCAATTAAACTATGTAATGTTCAGTCCGAAGCTATCACCAAGGCAGGGGATTGGCTTGGGATCAGCTTGAAACATTAAAATAACTAAAGAAATCACTTCCAGATCAGCCAAAATTGACTTTTTTTCCCCCTAAAACAAATGGTATTCAATCCATAAGAAGAAATATTACTTTCAAATAAATAATACAAAATCTAATGCAGCTATAAAAATGCTCATTTCTACTATAAAAACCATCTGTGATAGTGTCAGCCATCCTTAAAATGGCTTTTTCTCATATAATTTGGGATTTCCAACACTATCCAAAAAACCCCACACTAGTCTAATTACAAACACCTTATTTCAAAAGCCTCTGAAGAATTTTTGCCCTCTGTACCAAGACCCACTTCCCTTCTCTACATTTGAATCTTTCCAAAGACTCGTGTCTTCAATAACCACACAGAAGAAAGCCCATATCAATTACTTAATTGCAAGTTAAAAAATGTTCTAGTTATTTTTTCTTCCTGACTTCTGTATCCTTGTCCCAGCTCTGTTGGCTCTGCTTTGCTTGCAAGGCTTCAATCAACACACTGCTGAGTTTCTGCCGTACCTGGATCCAAAAACATTGCCAGCACTCATATAAAACATGATAATGAAAATGAGTGACACTTACTGGGAATCACTGCTTACAATCTGGTCTGTGCAATCCAAAAAGTGAAACAAGTCAGGCACTGGAGTGTCCATTCTCAGAGTGGAACATCCCATTTGGGAACAGCATAACAAGGCACTGAGTGTTTGTTATCACACACAACAACTTAAGACAGATATGAGATTCTTGTACCCAACACTGTCCAATGCTTCTTGTGAGCTCACTCTCAATTAGTTGAAGGGGGCTCTAATTAATCTCCTAAGAAAATGTCTTGGTCCTAGATAGTGAAAAAGCACACAGTATCTAGTAACAGAAATGTTCACTGGCTCTTAAGATGCCAGAGCATTTCTGAGGGTGGTTAATGTAAAGGTATCGCTTTATTTTCACTCTTACATTGCTAAAACTTCCATGAACAAGTACTTCTTATTGGATTTGGCCCACTGATTATAAGTAACACACTCCACTGTTCACTCCCAAGAGAATGCCTTATAATGTTGAGAGTGGAGAAACGTAGCTGAGATGCAGTGTTTTGAGTCAAAGGATGTTTATGTAGCAGCCTGGCATGTCTCCAGAAGAAAACATGTGCCCAGTCCCATAGAAATCCCATTTTTTATTGCTGAAAAGCATTTTCTAACTTATAAAAATATCTTCATACTGATGCTTTGGGCTAGCATAAAGAAACTCAGTGGTTTCAAAGGCATTCCAAAGAGTTCTCCCACTCACTTTAATCAGCATTTCTATTATTGCCCAAAGTACTTTCTATTGACCACTTAAGGATAACAGGTAATAAATCATTTTCCAAGAAAGGAACAAATCATCTTTGTGGTTATGCAGGTAAAATGTGGGTGAAACCCTTCTCAAAATCATATAAAACTAAGTCTAAATTTACCAAAGAGTATCATAAATCTACCAAAGAACAGGTCAAAACTCAACTTGTACCGCCCAAAAACCATGCAGATTTTTCATTAAAATATATGTTTTAAATATGGTATAAAACATATCCCTTCTCAGTGCAACCAATTCATACATTCCATAATAGCAGATGTGACAGACTATTCCAATGTGTGTGTTAGTGTATAGATTAGGATGTTGTATTCAAATTGTTGTTTCAAATGTTTCATTCTTTGTTGATAGAGCTTTAAGTAAAACATTTGCCACCAACAGGACATGATATAACAGGGCTGATGAGAGACAGGAATTCTGTTAAACTCTCAAAATTGGTCATTTTGTCTCTTTGGTTTGGGCTTTCCAAGTTATTTTCAGGTACTTTCTGTACACACACTAGCAGTTCATTCTGTAGCAACATCCAGGAAATTTTGAAAACTAAAGCTGAAGCTTTGTCAGAGCAGGTGACTTAGTAATATAGAAAGTACTCTTCTCTTTTACTAAAACCCATTCAATTGTGATTTTTTGAGTGCAAGTGTTTACAATTAAGGGGTTTCGCATCTTTTTTCTTTTTCATGACTATCACATAAAAATATTCACTTAAGCTCCTTATTTTGTTCAGAAGTCTTAATACCTTGCGGTGTAGATAAGGTCTAAAATTATGCTTCTAATTTAAAATATCTGGACTCACTGGAGGCTTAAATGGTCAATTCTGAGGACTATCATTAGGACCCATGTCTATTTACTGTCTATTCAGTAAATATATAGGTTTACCCAATTCCTGACTTGAACATTTAAATCAGATGTTTTAAGTCAGATGCTCAAAGTCAGTGTGAAGCTCAAGAAAACAAGTGCAGATGAGTATATAAAGATTGCTGGTAAAAGAGATGCATTGTAGAATGCATGAGTGCACATAGCAGCATTGTTCTCATACAAAACTCAAACTAATGACTGTATAAAGTTTTCCCATATTCACTTGGATCAATTCTCTCCTGAAAAGCCTTCAGCTATATTTGGTAATCCAAATTTTTTACTGCAACTCTTCTGCATCTTACAAGTCTGCACAGATTACTGCAAATCACAAACACTTTAATATCCAAAAAACAAATTCCACAGTTCCATTTCTTTAACATGGTTTCAGCCACACTCAGAATAATACTCAATTAACAATTTTTTGGATTATAGCTCATCATTCTATCAATCTATGCATTTTTAAAATATCATTTTTACTGATCTGAGTGCTGGGTCAAGCTCATTTTTCCACCAGAGATACAAGTTTCGTCATCCTGATCAGCGTATTCATGCA
This sequence comes from Drymodes brunneopygia, assembly GCA_013400955.1. Lineage (NCBI taxonomy): Eukaryota > Metazoa > Chordata > Aves > Passeriformes > Petroicidae > Drymodes > Drymodes brunneopygia. Next base: position 115,584 of record VZTZ01007252.1, on the reverse strand, counting down.
AAAGCAAACCCATTCTTTTTGCCACTAACATAAGCAGACTGAGCAAAACCTAGACCATTTGTGAAATTAACTGTCTCCCTCTTTTTTTTAAATTTACATCATGACTGGCTATCAGAGTCTTATTAATCAGAAATGATGAAATTAAATAAAGGAAAATCAAACCTACCTACATGTAAACTCACATCTCTTACAGGAAAAAAAAACCCACATAAAATAGATTTTTAGTACTGTTAAATGAGCCACTGGCCCAAGGCATGATCAATCTATGTTGTCATGTTTTATTATTTCTATAAAAACATCATGTAAAAGCCTTTAATAAGGATGAAGACATAACTACAGTAGACATTGGACAAAAAGGAAAAACCACCACTAATATAAACAATCTCACAATCAAAAAAGTTAGAAACTAGGCTGTTGTACAATTTGCTGTGTAAATGTCATCTCCAGAAAAACAGGTAACAAATCAGTTCCCGATTTTAGAGGTAATTCACATAGAAAAATTATTGCTGAAATCACAGGGCTTCACTACACATGCAAAGAGGTAAATGCCTCAAAAACTGTTTCCATCAGAAACCCTTGAAAAATTGGTCAAGTTTTAAGTTACTCCTGTAGACAGGAAATGTCATTTGCAATGAATGTTTTTTACACAGTTGTCTCTGCCTATGTTCCACGTATTAGTTTTAAGATGCTGATACGTAAAATACCAACCTCTTTTGAAGTATAGGAGACAATCCTTCCATTAGAATAGGAACTGGAACGTAGGCAGAGACACAGACTGTGCCTTGCATCTTCATGTTTAAGGATTAATCTTACTTTATCTTAGTAATTAACCTTTTAAAGAAGATTAAATTTTTAAAGGGGCAAGAAGGAAAAAAAATTACTCATTAATCTTTAAACACCATCTGAAGTATTTGAAGGAGTATAATAGTTTTTCTCCAGTATTTCTAACCTTTTAAGTTTCTGTCAAAATTTAAATTAGTCTAGATTGACATCATCCATTTCAGATTAATTTCTAATTCTATATCCTGTTAAACCCTTAAGCTTGGTAGAGAGAAGTTTCATAAGTTCAGTAACTGTAAAGTGCAACATGAAAAACTGGGAAAACAGATGAAAGTGCAAGAGATAGGAATGCTGGTCAGAGATTTTGACAGAAGAGTTGAGAAGTGTCAGGAGATGATGAGTAAAGAAAAGATTAGTGGAAGACTAGAAAGTTCAAAAGACTAAGAAAACAATCAAAATAAGCAGAATTTCAGTAAAAAAATATTTCTAATATTATTTGAATGACAGAAGTATTAGGGGAAAAATACAAGTAAAGTATATAAACACCTATTGCGTTTGGGCTTTGGGTTTTTTTAGTAAAGTTTAATTTATTTATTTTTTTACTCTGATTTACTGGTGGTTTGGCTGGTTTTAACTAAAATATTTAAAGAGTTCCCCTTTCTTTTCCATCCTCTGGACATGAAAAAAAAATACCTCAACACTTTCTAGAAAGATACGTACACACACATACACACAATTTAGAAAGGTGACGGGGACAGAGGGCAAAATACTCAGAAATACTACATTTATATAAGAAATTAATTCAGACAAACATATCACAGCATGACATTCAGGAGAAGAGCAATGTGATACACAATATGGGGTAACTATCCAAAGTCCAAGGAAAGCATTTTCCTCCAAGGAAAGATTGCTACCATCAGTGATGCAAACTAGATGACTATTAAGTCACACAGGAATTAGTCTTAATCAAATAGATTTTTTTTATACTCTAGAAGAAAAGAATTTGTATGTCTCTCCACTGTCACTCTTGGCATGTAGAAAATGACTGTTTATCCTGCCACTCACTTCTTCTGGCACACAGGAGGGACAGCAAAAGTAAAACACACAAAACCAATAGGGTAATTGCATATTATCTGAGCAGCTGCAACCAAATTCCCAGAGAGTCCTTCTGTCTCAACTACCACCTTCAGCACCTTTAAGAGAAATTCTAACTCACAGCTGAACATTTACTGATGTCCAATGCTCACACTGTCCTTGTAATATTCCCATGTAAAAATGACTGACAGCCTCACCAAGAGTACAGAGAAGTTGTGGATATCCCATCCCTGAAAGTGTTCAAGGCCAGGTTGGATGGGGCCCTGAGCAACCTGATCTAGTGAGTGGCATCCCTGCCCACAGAACCAGATGATCTTTAAGGTCCCTTCCAACCGTAAGCATTCTATGATTCTATACCAACCAAAGCTTTATAATTTAAAATATATAAACAATTGTGCAAGCCTATGCAGAACCCCTTTCCTCCCCCATTACAGGGGAATGTAAATACCCCTTTCAGAAGTACTACATTCCTGCTGTAGACAAGGCAGAATGTCACACCTCTGTATATGATACAGAAATGCTTGAATGCCTGATGTAGTTTTTGTCATCTCTAACAGCAAGCCCTTTGAGTTATTTTCACTAAGGCAGTGGTATAATGCCAGGATGATAGCTGTTATTTAAATAAGTACCTAAAATAGAATGGAATGAAAAATCTGACATCAAATTTAATTCTCATAATTAACTACAAATCCAGATCTGGGGCACAATCGATGATAGGATGGCTTTGTGAGGGTTCTGAAAGCTCATTTTTCACCCAGACCATGTCAGTATTCCAGAGGAAATAATGCCATGAAAAGGAATGCCCAGTTGTGCTATCAGACAGCCCTGATGCAATTTGGGGCAAGAATGGTTGGAACTCCTTGGGCACCAAAGCTTTTGTGTAGCACGTTGTGTAACTGCAGTGTCAGGGAATTCACAGTTCATATTACGAGTTAGATCACTTAATGAGGGCAAAATGCTCAGGAAATGCTTCACCCTCTACTACACCAAAGCTTTTGCAGGCACTCTGTCCACTACAGACTCTGAAGAACGAAAGAACAAACTTCTTACCTTGCATCGTTGCTTTTGTGGGTTCTGCAAACAGAGGAATGAGCAGGAGGTAGATGAGGTAGACAAAGGAGAGCCCATTGTAACGGAAAGCACAGGCTGCAGTGAGAGAGAAGGAAAACAACATATTGCTTAATCGGCCTGATAAAATCAAATTAAAATAAAATTAAAATCAAAATGGTACAAAGCATTTCCACTTGAGTTTACGATCTGCCTCGTCAACTTTTGACCACTTATTTAAACAATTTTTTCACAAGTATTCAAGTTTATGTTTAAAATAAATCTTCGAACCAAAGATTAGGTCAGGTTGGAAGGGACCACAGGGGGTCATCTGGCCCAGCCTCCGTGCTCAAGCAGGGTCATCCCAGAGCACGTCACACAGGATTGCATCAAGATGGTTCTTGAGTATCCCCAGTGAGGGAGACTTGTATCAACAAAGTGTTCTCATCTATATCCAAAACAACTTGGTTTCAAAGACAAATACATCTTTAGTCCTGCCTGAAACATGTATTCCGAAAGAAAAGAAGTTTCTCCAGACACCACTTCCTGAAATTTCATGGAAACAATACTGCGAATGAGCTAACAAGTTATGCATTAATCGGTCCTCATCCTTATTGCATTTGTCCACTTTAATTATAAAAGAAAAATGCAAAGTCTCTCTATTAGCAAATCTATACAATGGCTACAACTTTTGTTTCCCAAACTAGCCAATGTTTTGAATAACTGATCTTATTTCCTTAATAGCCTTGACAGAAAACTCTGGATATACACTCCACATCTGCAGCTTGGCCAAGAAGTGTATGAAATGCATGGGTGCCCGGCAAGAAGGAAGGATAAGAAGCATCTATGCTCTATTTCTGAACTGATGTGATTCCACCATCAGCCTTAAAAAAATCTGTCAAGGACTACAAAATCCACCAAAGCTCCATGGAAGGTTTTTCTGAGTTAAATCCAGAATCCTGAAGAGCAGCTTCTCATTTTCCTGTGAGAATTGCTCTTGTCACTTACTGAACTTTCCTTATAGCCACAGCCTTTAAAGGCCAACTGAAGACTTACGCCTACACTTGTAACTATAAAAATTCTGCAAGACAGAGTAAATAGGACCTATCCCACCGGGAATTCTGTGAGCAATTTTAAGAGCTCTGAAGTCAATGTACTTGAGAAGAGGGAGGCAGCCCTGCTATTAAGCACCTACTCTCAGGGTGCTCTGCAGAGGAGCACAGGATGTACAATGGCCATTAGTGGCCTTCTTGGAAAGAATGGCAAAGAGGACACTCCTGATATCAGGACAAATCCATAAATCAACTTTTTGGTTTTTTGGGTTTTTATCAAGTTTCATTTGGGGTGGGAACAAGTTCTTTGGCATTCATTGGAAGAGGTACGATAGTGGTTTAAGGCTGTTCTACAGCCTGAAGGCTTTTCCATTTCAACAGGAAGGACCAATGTGCTCAGTCATTCTGGTAGCAGAGTAATAGCATTAGCAGGTAATCCTATCATCCACTTATTTTGGGATTGTGCCAACCAAATTTTAATCGTGTTAAACAGCTTACTTATTTTCAGTGCAATATTTTGCTCATTTTCTTCTTTCTTGAGGACTGAACTTGCTGCACTTCTTGTAGCACCTAGCACTCAGTTTCCCAGTACAAAGACAGAAAACAGCAACTGTGTGCTTTAGACGTCCTCCCTCATTAGCTGGAAGTCACTGAATGTCTTGCTAACAAATCTGTGTCAAATATTTAGAGCCTCTATTTATATCAAAGCCTCCTCCAGCAAACTTGGCTAGACACTGCCTGGAAAACCTGTATTTATTTAAGCAGTTGCAAGAGCACTAGCAATATGTTTTCCAGAATTATGAATTAAAGTCCCCAAAATCTAGCTGCAACATATTTACTATTCCCTACTGCAACTATTCCAATATTTGTGTTTATCTCCACTCATCTAGAATGTGTTTCTGGAGAGATGAGTGCCTTATCAAGCTAATATGCAAGAGTAAATGACTGAATATAATTTTAGCAAGATAAAAGATTAGGAAACAGCAGCTGCACTGCTTTCACATATTTGCACTGCACTACATCATTATTTTGTCAAATATACATATTCCTCAGTACTGCCACTCAAAACTAAGAGCTGCAGAGCATAAAATCAGCTTCAGTTCGTCACTGGTGCAACAACAAAGGACCCAAAAAAGCAAATGAACCCATCCTCTACACTCCCTCTGGTATTCACAAAGGTCTCCTTCTGCAAAAGAAGCTGTACACAAATGTCCAAAACACTGGAAAGTCCCATTTAAGATCAATGGAATTCCATCAACAGAAAAAGCACCTTTAAAGATGAGTTTCTTGGCAACCAGGTGGTATAGAAATTTCTGGGTATTTAGGGTACATTGGTCAGTTTACAATATCAAAATTAAGGTAATTTTAGCATTTTAGGTTTGTTACCTCTTCTCAAAATTATCTAATCGATGAGCAAAATTAATATCAGAGGACTTTTTCTTGAACTATATTTACCTCAAAATTTACTACTTTCTATTCCTAGAGCTGTGTACTCAAAAGCTTTTTTTTTCATCTACTGCTACATAAACAGGACTATTAACAGAGATTACATCTCCATTCAAACCTTCCCTCATGTATTTTTTTCATATAAAGCATCCAGAAAACCCTTTAGTTTCTTAGCTTTAAAAGGGTGGGCTCATCTACAGCAAACACTGAACCAAAAGGCTTAAACTGGAAAATACACCATACATGCAAAGTCCGTACACCTTTTCTTCTCTTCAGGTTCTTTTTAAACCATGTCTCACCATGTTTTCTAACAGTCTCTATTAACAAAACTTCAGAAACGTGATTTTCACCTCTGAAGTTCTGCTGTTGTTCACAGTCCAATGGTAGCAATAATACCCAATGAGGAAAAGACATAAAAAGCAGAGCTATTAATACATAGAATTAGAAGCAAATTAGCTTTTATTTTCTATCACCTGAAGTACTTTAAAGTACCTTCCTTCAGACAGCAAGAAAAGAGCACTTTCTAACATGTAAGACTGACTTCTCCATTCATAAGTGATTATTTTAAATATTTCCATTTTAATGTATTAATCATAAAAGGTGTTGTGCAAATCTTTAATAATTTTTATGATCTTTTGCAGCAGTGGCTAGATTGATTTCCAGGTAAAAAAATTTAATTGATTCTTAAGACAGTTATGTACAGTATGTGCCATACAAAATTGAAAAGTAATCTTAAAAAAACCCCCAGAAAATTATGTATCACATGACATTATGTAACCTTGTCCCTCTAGATTTCATTGTTTTATGCTAGCCAGAGTAGAAGGCCTTTGAAGAAATCAAATACTGCTTCATAGACACATCAAGATTCTACATGTAGAATTCTAACAGCTATTATTATTTCATATTTATACCAACAGTCTTCTTTCACCCATTTACAGAGAGTAATATGTGTAGAATTGGTGGTTTACTGTTGTTCTGTCAGACACGAGACAAATAGGTAACTCAGGAGGTCAGCTGGACCAAGGCCGGGCAGAGAGCAAAAGAGCCCCAGCCTCTCTTTATTCTTATATTTATACCTTTTTACAGACAGTTATGGATTGGACAAAGAGGCTGCCACCTCTCAAATTTTATAGGTGAGAAACACAGTCCATCACATTCTCTACCCCAGAAAGAAGAATGAAAAACAACATCCAAAGTACAAAACAGTCCTTGACCAGTTACAGAAACATGGATTGTTTACACAAAATCCATGAGAACCTTTGCTACCAACTATAAACACAGCACTCTAAAAAATTAGGGCGACAGTTTACCTGTTATATAAAAATACTGGAGAGCAAAGTGAGGTGCAATAAAGAAATCTGCAATAAGCTTGAACTTGGAAAGAAGAAGGAAAAAACAGCCTCATAAATGATGTGTTTAGTTTTATTCTACAAAAAGTTTAAGAGTATTTAATTCAGAAGTGGAAACTACGTGTTCAAAAAAACCAGCCTTCAAGAGTGCAGGCATAGTACCAAAGGGCTACTGACTCCTCATTTGTAAGCTAGAATTCTGTCAAAAGTCACAACAACAGAAAACAAAAAGGAAGGTGAAGACAGAATTAGCCATCCACTCACTCTTTCTGAATTTATTTTAGTAAAAAGGCACTGTCATTAATGTTAACAGAATGATGTATTGCTTGTTGTACACTTTTCTGTTCAAGAACTATGTAAAAACATCTTTTCCACATATTTCACATATTTCTACAGGAGGTTTGAGAATATTACATATCCTTCTTAGTGTTATCCTATCCAGACTCTTGTGTGCTTTAGAATGAGAAGGAATTAATTCAGCCAACTACACTGAAGTAATGTGTCTTCTACCTTCAGCAGGATATTGGATGGTGTTTGCATCCTGTTTTAACAACTTTACAGCTGCAAGATTATTAAGAAAGCTTTGCAATTATGTTCCTTAAAATGGGTACCTTTAGACTAAAATTTGGTCTAATTTTCATGCTTATTTTTCCAGTAAAAAAAAAATACATTCAGTGAAAATATTAATTGGAAAAGTGCTGCTGAAAAAAAATGCCTAACCCTGAACAGGCAGGGGTTGTTGGCTGAAAGACAGAGGTGATGCTGTTCACTCATTCTTATACCCAGCTGATCCGAAATAAATCACTGAGAGCAAAACACAGAACGGAAAAGAAATCAGTCACTGAATGATCTTTGAAACTTCTCAGTCTCCAGGAGGCCAAGTGTCAACTCTCAAGGCTGGAAGAGCTCAACACCAGATTCCTGCCTGTAATGCTGTAATTTTTCCTAGTTATCCCATGGTTAGTATCAGTTAAATCCTCAGTATTCTGAAAAAAAACCCCAATTACCACGCAATTCAGATGACTAAAACAGGCTACAGATGACAGCTTTTGCTATTAGATATAAAATGTGAATGAGACACTGGTACTCACCCCAGATGAAAAGCTTCTGGTGCAAAAGCTCAGCCTAAGAAGTTAAATGCTGAAGGAAATCTATCTCCTCCTCCAAACCAAGGTGTTCTACATGACAATCCATGAATGTGTCAGCTCTCCCAGGAAGATATACAGCTAAGATTCCTCTTACCAATAAGGCACTATCCTAATGTCAAGATTATTTAGGCCTTTCCACTTGTGCTACTCTCCAGTAAGATACTGATCAGCCAGATCCCACATTCTTTGGAGTATTCAAAACTGGGGAGGTCTGGGGGGCTTTTTGTTGGTTGGTTAGGTTTTTTTACCCCTAATCATCTTACTGGACACCAAGAGCTGCCTGACCAAGGCAACTAGGTCCTGCATCAGGCCATATGGACTCAGCCTTTTGTTGGAGACTGAAACGTTATAATTTATGGCTTAACCAGCTTCATGAAAGACTTTTGCCTATTATAGCAAAACTGTACAAAAGCTGCAGAGAAAATGCTGAACGGAGCCCCACACCCCTCCTTGATGGACTAAATGAACGATACAAGAGCTTGGTAACGTAAGCAAATGTTAAAAGAGGTAAGGCAATTTAAATTCTTCAGAATAAGAACTAATGGAAATAAATTACCTTTTTCAAGGAAAAAAGTTTAAAAAATTCAAAACAAAACAACAACAACAAAAAAAAAAACAACCTCCCATTAGCCAGCCAGATGAGTATTTCCAACTACGTGATACAGAGCAGAGAGTTCAGGACTGGTGAGAAAAGTCTGATTTACTTCTATTCTGCATAAAGCCTTTATGTTTAAAGCTCTTTAATCTCTAGTAATGCTCCTTCTTGGTATCAACCAGCAAATGTGAGAAGAAATGAAATCAGAATTTTTTCTCCTTTTCCTAAAGATTCATGCATGCAGCATTCTTTAACCAAAACTCACACACGTGCATAGTAGCAATAAATAGCAGCTAACTGCCCTCCAGTCTTTCCTTACAGTTCCTGATGCCTCTGCCCCCAGAGGCAGGGGTGTCCTTGAGAAGAAAGCCCACGTAATTTCACACTGAAACAAAGACCCAGAAGGCTGCACACGGCTTGCTCCATTGTCTACGAACCCTGTTTTACAAACCAACATAGTAAAAAGTGAAGCTCATTCACTGTTGGCAGGATAAAATGACCCAGTATTAAATAGCTACAGAGCTGAATCTCTCAGAGAGGTGATGGACCAGTTACTCTCATCTCCACTATAATTTTGTGAGCCAACAACTGCTAAGGCGCAAAGTGGGAGGCAACCTCGCATCCCCTTTTCAACTCTGAGTCACAAGTGCAATCTCGTTTCTGAGGATTTCTCACTTTTACTTGGCATAGCCATTACTAACCAAATGCAGTAGAAATAAAAAAAGCCAAGAAGATTAAAAATTAAGTTCACTTGATCAGAAATATGCATTACCATTTCTGAAAAAGAAAGGCTACTTCTACAAATTGCTTTTTTTTATATCTTCTAACACTTTATATTTCAAATTTCTGTTTCAGAAATAAAAAATTTGTTTCAGAAATTTTGCCTCCAAGATTCTTTACAATAACAATAAATAAAATGCCAGACATTGCAAAATCAGTTATGCTGTAAACAACCTATTTTAACAGATAAAACTGTGATAGTGACTGAAAAAACTCCTTTTCCAAAACTATATCTCTTAATATCAAGTGTCTGAGAGGCACAGTGCCCAGGGAACTTTAGCTCACAGATGTGAACTTTACTTTTACTTACTGAAATTCAGAAGAAACGGTTAACCCCTGGCGTAGTTTTGGTCTCACTTATGAGTAGCTGCGCTTAACACTTGTGTCAGATGAGATTGGAATGATACACTGCCATGCAAGACAGTTAAGTGAAATGCATGTAATCTTACCATTCCTTTAGAGCAAAATAATGGTCATAGCCCCTGGTGTGCAGTGCAGAGCTGTGTCTGCTCAGGACAAGTTCCCTCCTGCAACAGCCAATACTCCCTGCACATCCAACAGCCCTGCTGATAACGCTGTTCTAACACACACCACTCCCCACCCTGCTCCTGAGCCAACATTTCAACACAGGGCTGCTCTGCGTGCTACACCCAAACAGAAAATGTTTCTTTTTTAAAAAACAAAAACCAAAACATGAACGCTTTGATGAACAGATAAATAGGATGCTTTTGGTTCATGTCAGCACTTCTTCAATGACATTTTTCCGCCTGTCAGCATTCATCAGGAGAGATAACTGCTGGACAGTGAACACTTTTCTAAGGGCTTGGGGATTTCTTTTTTCCTTTGATTTTTCTTGCTTCTTCTCTTGTTCTCCAAGCAGCAGTTTCAGTGAGCTCTCTCCCCATCAGAAACCATCTGGAACAGATTTTAACTTTGTGGCAAATGTTGTCTGGGAATCACCGAGAAGGAGAAGACAAAACACATTGTTCACCTCTTTCAGCTCTTAGGAACAGGAGCCATGTTTCCCAGCTGTATTTGACAGAAAAAAAATGAACAAAAGACCTCAAGTATAACCATACCACAAGCATCATCTTACTTAGAATAATGTATTTTAAAGCAGTATGTACTTTCACAAGCAAATCCATGTCAATACCCTTTACTGCCATGACTAAGTATACAAATATTTCCAGATTTAAAAACATGACGGACACCATCACCAGTGTTTTCCCATTAGAAAGATCAACTTCACATTGGCACTCATTTCAATTTCAGTGCCAACTGAAACTAAATTCATTTATTGGTCTGGGAAGAGGAAAGAGATGTCTTATTCCTCCACTGAGGTGGCTGCCTGCAGAAGCGACACTGTCTGCATTCTCACCCTTGCTTCAGCAACAGCTCTTCTATCTCCAAGCTCCTCTCTCTAGGAAAGTAACTGGGAGCTAAAGCAATAACTCTGCTCCTCACTCATTTGCATGGGATGGGAAAAGCATGTTCCTGTTTCCCCGGACATCTGGAGACAGTAGTCTGGTTCTGCTGTTACAGTTGCATAACCCTGTCAAGACTCAGACTAAAAATAACATCAAACTCAGAACACAGATGACAATCAAATGTCACGCAGTGCTACTGCTAAACACAACATCAACCACGGACAGATGTGGAGAGAGTTGGGTGACAGAGAGACCTCCATGAGCAGAAAGGGACTGAGACCTTCGTTTGCAGCTGCTAAGAAGCTACAGACACCCGGAACAGCTACCCAGTCAGATGTTTCCAGCAACCAGAAGTGTGAATTTCAGCATATGTTACCACTCCCCCACCACCATTCACACTCATCGTCTTTAAAACACATATATCACCATAAGTCAATTGACATAACATGCAGAAGGAACCAGGTAATTTTTTTTGCTGGCTATTGCTTACACTGATATCAGCCCTAAAACACCCTCAGTCAGATGAAGGATGTGTTAAAAACCTAACCCAGATAAACACCTCTAAGGAACATAAACATGATTAAACATCAGAGAGGTGTTAACACTGAAAAATATGAGTGTCATTAGTGTAAGTTACAAATATGAATGCAGAGTTTGAAACTCTGCCATTATTTATTCCAGTAGAGGAAAGGATAGATAAACTTCCTTTCTTGGTCCATCACTGGAAAAAAAAGGACCCAGAGGATTGCAACTGCAAGCTATAAATCTGAATGATGAAGGAGCATTTCAGACAGTGCTACAAAGCCAGAGTGTTTACCAAAGGAAACAGAATTTTTAAAAATAGGTAACTCCAGGATATCATCAAGTGCGTAAAGCAGATATAAGCTCCTCATTCTTGCAGTGTCCCTATTCCAAACTGATGTTGCTTGTCCAAAACAGTAAATCCCTTTTTGTTTGAAGAACTGCCATTTCTTTCTCTCCTTACAAATACATGAGGTAACTTTCTCTTATTGCAAAGAAGTTTCGATCTGCTACAGGAATCTACTTAGGAATGCCATGAGCTGTCTTGCAAACTATTTCTCATAACTCAGAATCAGGAAAGGATCCTGAAAGACTCAAGAAGAAGAATCACAGAACCCAAGGACATATTTAGAGGCTGTTCATAATCTGCAAATCTGATTATTAAGATTGCCTTTTCTGGAGGAGTAGTACTTAAACCCATCTGACTAGCAATGAAATTTCACATGCATGTGATCATAGTCTCTGCAAGAGAGCTCTACTGGGACAGATGCATTTTGCTGTGGGTTTAAAATGAACACATATCTAACATTGAATGAAAAACATCATTCAGAAATCCTACCATTGGAACCTACGGTCTTGTCCAGTTTTGATACAGCAAAGTAATAGTTATTTTATTATAATTGTTCCATATAGTAATTTAAGAAAAAAATCTTAATTGTGGCATTATTTCAAGTACAAGCATTCCCCAGAAAGCACAGGGCCCATCTGCATCTGTTTCTACACACATCATTCAAGAAACTTTCCCTACACTCAAGGAGTTGCAATCTCTGGCACTCCCTTCAGGTTGCCAAATCTCTCATACTTGTGGGAGGCCTTCTTCCATGGATCGATTTTCTTTTGTACAGCATCTGTAGCAATGTTTTCTTCCCCTGGAATATGTTTTGAAGAAACTCCCCCAGACTTTTGATAAGCTCTCGGCCAAATTTTAAGAGCAAGATTGGAAATTCAAAATGATTTAATACCTCTTTCATGTTTATAAAACAAACCATTGTGTCCTTGTCCAAGAATATTTGAATGTGGGAAGTTAAGAAGAAGTTTAACTTGAACAAAACTTCCCACGCAGTTAGTAATTCTAATCTGTTTATATCTGGGCTCAATAAAGTCTGACTACGTATTTCTTTGGAGTCAAGCCACTGTCCTGAAGACACCAAATAATATTATGCAGCATCCCACCAGAATAAAAAGTAAAACAGTCACATCCCACCAAGGAAATCAGGGTTCTGGGCTCACCACTGCACAACTTCTACAGCTCTCATCCAATTGCAAAGCAAAGGATTTTTTGTTGTAGGGGAAGACAGAGAACAAAAACTTGTCATCATTAGGCATGTTCTGAACACAAGGAGATGGGTACTGTAAATTGAAGGGTCTCAACATGAATCTTCATTCAAAAAACACAACACTGTACTTATCTCATTTAAGGAAAACCAAAATAAAACCTAAAAAAAAGCAAACAAAAAACCCAGCATCTTTTTAATTGAGCAAGATCTCAGATTTGGAGAAATGAGTCCACTGAGAATCTCGGAAGATCTGTTCTTGAGAAAGAGCCAAAGTATACATCCTGGAGGATTAAAACTAAGTGAAGAGCACATTAAATTTGATTTAAACATATACTGAAAATTTAAGAAATATATAAACACCAAGCTGTCTTTCAACTTTAAAAAAACAAAATGTTTTTCTTGACAATCTTTGCAGAGCAGCCAATGGTCCCTTATAGACCAGAGTTCTACATACAGTGAAGACAACAGCAGTAAAGACTTACATAATCCTTGTGACTTTATTATGAGCACTTCCATTAGTAGAAAGTTTTATCTGGTTAAAAAAGTATTTTTGTCAGTAAACTGACAAAAAAATTTATACCATCTGAGAACACAAACATGGATTTCAAAGTGGTCTTTATGAGCAAACTGACCAGAATTAGTCTTGGATGAAGTTTACAGCTACAGAAAAGAAATGTGCCAGGATAAGTAGAATGATGGGGTTTGTTCAAACACAAGGATTCTCTTCATTAACAGTTAGAGCAATTTACAACAGCCAGTCAGTGCGTCAGGAGTATTCTTATTTGTCATGCTTGAAAAATAACTAACTTCATCCCTTGCCGCATGGTCTTAAGTGATGGAAGTGGGAAGATGAAGCTGCAGAAAGAAAAACAGCAGACACTTACAAGCTTGAGAGATACCTAACTCGGTAATGATGTTCTGTTTATGTGTTATTGGAAAGTTCATTTACCACAGAGGTGAGAGAAAGTTTTCCTAAAAGTAGGAGTAATAACAATAATAATTATAAAAAAGATTTTTGGAAATAAATTAGTTGTGGTTTGGTTTGTTGTTGTTTGTTGTTTTTTTTTTAAATCCAAGAAAAATGAAAACTATTTTTCAGTTTGAAATCAAGGGAGAATAACGCTGGAAATGAAAACCTTTTTCCTGCTTTATCCATTCATGTAAGATTCCCTCCTCTCCCACAATCAGCTATTCACTTCTAAAGTACTTCAATACAGCATTATAGTTAATTTTGAATATTCAATGTTCCCATATAATTTTCTTGCTTTTTGTCCCTAAACAATTTTGAGAACTAATTTCTTTTAAATCTAAAATGTCCAAGTCATTTCATTACCGCTACCAGAAAATACACCCTTTATAAACAAACAATTGCCAAGACTGCCTTCTCAGCTCTTTGACAGAATAAATGCATATTAGCACCAAAATTCCCACCATCATCTTAATTGGTAGCATAAATAAGTTAGGACCCTATTAGTAACATATGCTAAAGCAAGCTGGAGTTAAGTGTGATTACATAACAAGGAATGCTCTTTGTTTAGGTATCACTGTCTACTCGTAAAAACATTGTTCCTCAATAAATAATAGAGTGGGGCTTCACAGTCCCTTGACTACCCAAAAACATTACAGAGCAGACAACTTCAGTGCACAAGATTACTCAGAGTGGAAAAAAGGGAAGTATCCTTACCTAGTTTATACAGGTAAGAAACCAAACCACAGAAAATTACTTGACTTTATCATATTTACAGGACAGCCATGTAGCAAAGTGACCCCCAAATTCCCAAACCTAAACCTGCAATTCCAAGAACACAACCACTGCACAAAAATTCATTATTGCCTCTCTCCCTAAGTGGTGCTACATGTACATACATGCAAGACTGTACTCTGAAATCAGTTATTTTTTTTATTCATAAGAAACCCCAGAGTGGCAAAAACACTCCCCTAATCATATTCACATTGTTTTTCTGGTAGTTTTTCCCATATTATTTGTGTCATTTTCTGTTTGAAAACATCACAGACTGAGTCACAAGTTCTAACTCCATTTGTCACAATATGCTGTGCTGCACTGCAGCATCTGAACATATTTCAGGGAAAAATGAACGTGTGCCAAATACAATCACACCTTTTGAGAAACTGGAGGTAGTAAAGGGATAAGGATTACTACAAGGACACAGCCCCAGCACAGCAGGTCAAAACTGTTTCCACCCTCCAAGATGACAGTCTTAATGCTCCTTACCTGCCTCCAAATGTGTTCATTAGCAGCCTTACAAGGAATCTTAAAGGGGGATGGTCCTGTAGCCACAGATCCTTTCATTCGAATGGAAAAAAATTGTGTGACCATATTTACAGGAAATCATAAATCCAATATCAAAGCCTCAGAATTTTCAACCATATCTTGTATGAAACCTATGTTTATTTCTGCATTATGATTAAATATGTCAACTTTTGGCACTCAAAAAAAAAAAAAGTGCAAGAATATACCCATTTGAAAAAATGGCACGTTCGCTTTCCTGGGGGTCTCATGTTTTAAGTGAAGAGGTTCGTTTAAATCTGAACTGTTGATCTCACTGTAATGATATATCAACCTTTAAGAGGAGATCAATAGATGCACTAAAGTCATACTTCATTCCAAGCCATTGGGTGGTTTTCTTCTTCTTCTTCTTCTTCTTCTTCTAAATTAACAGAGTCATTGAAGTCTCTCCCTTCATCTTACTCTCTTCCCTCAAATTCACATCAATCCAAGAAAAAAACAGTTCAAATTAAAAGGATAAAACTTCAGCAAACATTATACAATGATTCAAAACAATCTAATCATTGCCTTCAGTGGTTAATAATACAGAACCTGATGCTTGGTTTACCCGAACTACAAAGAAACACAGGAACCCCAGGGAGCTCATCCAAATCAGCACAGTAATACCCTGATCCTGCACTCCTTACACAAGCATTTCTGTCCTCTTTCCCAGGACTGGTCCAGGAAGGGCAGATGAATTCGCAAAGTTTACCAGTATCCACAATCTAGTAGCTGAACTTGCTTGTGCCTTAGACAAAATACACTTCTTGCTCATAAACCACTGTAACCTGATCAACCACAGTGACTCAAATCCGTCATACCAAACTCCTTCTGAAAACAGGAACGACCAGCTCAAAACCTGTCCTTTAAAAATATTTTTGCACTATGCTAAGTGACCCTGAACCAACAACATTAGAGGCAAAAAATGTGACCATCTCAAAACGTCTGGGAATACCATTTTGTTTGTGGGGGCAATTTTTAAAAGCAAAGAGATTTCTAGCTCAAATCCATTTACTGGCATGGCAAGACAACAGTGTGCATTCCATGTTCTCAATCAGCAGACAAGACACTGGTAAATTTGTCTCTTTTAGCCAAAAGTGAAAGGAATAAAAAAAACAATCCCAGAAAGGGCCAAACACTGAATGGCTTCATCTGAAAATGGGAATTGTAGTCCAAAAAATCCCAAAGAAGAAGAAATGTTATTTTTGTGTTTGGAGACAATTTGAGTCAAGTTTGATAAGAATACTTCTAATCTCTGAAGTGATATGTGAACTTCACCCTGCATTGTACAGTCCAACAAGGCTGCTTTTGTGGATTATGATACAGAGCACAGACAGCAAAGCAACCAATGTGCTTGTCCATACAAAGTTACAGTTTTAACTCCAGATTTAGAAAACACACAAAATATATTTGTGATTATGCATGAGACAGGCTACTAGTTCAATTTATACATTTCATTAATTTAGCTCATCTCTCCTGCCAAAAATTCAATCACCTTCCAGAAGATGAATGTCAACCAGGTAAGCCAAAAGCCATCTATCAGCTTTTAGCTAAGAAGTATCTGAAGAGCTTAAAAAAAGGCAAGTATTAAAATGCAGATTGGAACAAGCATGAATGGTTTGATTATTACATGGAGTCTTGGAGTGAAAAGCGGGGAGCACATCCTGTTTTGTGGTTAGGAAAAGTTGGCAATCTGAATCTGACCCCCACCCTTTTTTGCGAGATCTCTGCATAATAAATTTGACATTTCAGAAGAAAGCTTCCATTCTCCTCCAGAAATCCTGTGCAAAGGAGTAAAGAAAAGTGGGTCCTCTACTCCATTTTTTTCAGTCATCCACAAGATTTCCAAAAATAATACCTGCCCAGATGTTGAATCAGACTTTCAGTTTATTTGCAGGCACCAGAATCAGTAGATTTCAAATTAGCTTCAGATGCTGTGAGTGAGGAAACATCACTTCCCTCCAAATTCAACATCTGAAAATTTTTTTGCATTTTTATGCTTATTTTAAAAAAAGAAAATTTATAGGCCAAGAGTTAATATATGAGCCCTAAATCAATGCCTCTTTCAAGATCAGAACTTCTGGACTCAAAGAAATTCTTAATCATGGTCAAACCTGGGCACTAATTGTACCCAAACATTCCACCTCAGCCACCTGCACTCCTTATTTCACTGAAAAAAGCCCCACAAGCAAGATTGTAGAAGCTACACTTGGTACTAAAAATGGCAGATACAATAATTAAAAATATATCTGTAGTTTTAAGTCAGTTTTTTCTTAGTTCAGTATAAAGATTTATTCTTGACCCTTCCAATCCCACATTTTTCATTTGATTAACAAATTTACCATCAAAATACGGCAAAAAGATGGAGCCTGTATCTCTAATGCTTGATCACTGTATTCAAACTTGGATGAGGTGGGAAGAGAACTCCAAAATTCCCCTCAAAACAATAACAAGCCTGCCCACCAGGTAGGAATGCCGTGATCCTGCAACATGGGAAAGGTTTGCCTTAGGAAAGCACGCTTCATGGTTCAAACATCTGCTATTTCTTCTTTGTCAAAGTACATCCAGAGCATGCAAAAATACAATTACAGCATATTCTCAAATATCTGGATGCTTCTATTAGAAGAACAGTTTATGTCTGGGAAATGAGGATTTAAAATAAACATGGAGCCAAATCCTAAAGCCTTTAACCTGGGCAAACTTCCATCCCCCAAAGTACAACAAAAAGTCAAATTCTTCTCTTTTTGTTAGGTTTATACAGATTTAAATGGATTTAACCACATTTCTTGAATTCAGATCTATTAATCTGAAAGTTAAGACCATCTTCTAATGAAAATGGAGAAAGAACAAAATTCTAGCCCAGGATTATTTCAATATGAAGCATCTGAAGGTCTGCTAAGATTATAGCACCAAAACAAGGAAAACAATACATTTAAATAACACCACAATCCTGCCATTATTCCAGTGGTCTTGAACTAACCTCTTTGTCCCCACTATTAATCCTCTTAAGAACAACAAAAGGACAAAGATTATACTCTGGAATACCAAGAGAGACAAGATATTTTTTTTAAATGCCTTAAGCATTAGTCTTAACACATTTCATATAATCCATGTGTCTATAAATCCTCAAAATCACACACGTTAAAATCCTGGTCACCAGAAAGCAGGAACTTTTCTGGTTCCATCTGTACTCTTTTGGATACAGAAGAGAAGTTCACACTTCTCCATGCCCAAGGCAGACTTGCCCTCAGGCATGCAGGCATGAAACACCTCACCAGAAATACCATCATTCAAACTCAGCAAGGTGTAAATATGCACTGGCAAGAGGAGGTAATTTTACAGTCTGCATCCCTATAGCTGAAGGAATAATCAAGGAAACCAGAGTTTGTACTACTGAGATATCCCATGGGATTTTGAAAATGCATATGACTACTTTTCAAAGAAACTAAAGCAAAAATTTCAGGCGGTTTTTTTTTGGAGGCGGGAGGGTGATGTACAGAAGCAGAGGATCAAGGTTAAAATAAGCAGAAATCAATTCTGAATGCTGCACTTCAGCTATTCCTGGAACCTTCTCTTTTTTTCCCTGCCATTTGTTCCTGAAACACAACCAGCAGCAGCACCAAAGAAGCAAAACCCAAAGAATATCCTTCTAATAAAAATAAAAATAATACAGTGATACATGTACATATGCTTACACACACCCCAGACTAAACCAGCCATCTTTGCCATGGTTTAACCCCAATCAATGGCTAATCACCAAACAGATGCTCAGTCACCACTCCTCCACCCTGGTGAGATGGGAAGAATTAGAAAAAAAGGTAAAACCCGAGGACTGAGACTAGAAGAGTTTAACAACTGAAACAAAGTACAATATAGTAGTAATAATTATATATATATATATATATATATATCAAATACTTGAAAGAAAGTAAAATACAGTATCAGCACTATCAGTGCTAATATTAGGAAAAGAGAGAAAGGAATCAAACCCAAGAAGCACAAGTGATGCACAATACAGCTGCTCACCACCCACTGACCAATGCCCATCCCATCGCCAGGCTCGCAGCCAGCTCTCCCCAGTTTATAGACTGAGCATCACCTTCTATGGCATGGAATATCCCCTGGCCACTTCAGGACAACTGTCCTGCCCATGTTCCCACCAGCTTCTTGTGCACCTGGTCACTGGCAGAGCATGAGACACTGAAAACACCTTAGAGTAAGCTAAGGGCTTAGAGTAAGCACTACAACCAAAACATCAGTGTGTTATCAACATTGCTCTCACACTAAATCCAAAACACAGCACTGGGACAGATACTAAGAAGAAAACTGTCCCAGCTGGAACCAGGACACCCTAGCATCAGTATATTTAAGTAGTCTGACAATGTGCCTGGATGTCTCATGCAAACAGCAATTAGGCTGAATCAACAACTAAGAGTAGCTGGAATTATACAGTATTTCAAGCATATCTAATCTGTAAGGAATAGGGATATTAGTTGTCTCAATATCTGGAGATCAAAAGTTGTCCCTTAGCATGTCACAAGTGAAGTTTTTTCTTCCAACTCTACCTTGTGATACCAAGCATACTTGGTATAACATGCATGGTTTCCTTCCCACACCTTGCAAAAATTCGAATCCTTGCAACACAATTACACATTAGCACTACAAATTTTGGGCAGCAAACAAGTCATCTGCATTGCTAATCATCTTGTTCTAACTTATTCTTACACAAGCTACGGTAGTTCCAAGGTAATCACAGTTACTATTCCTCTCAATTTGTTCTCCACAAAAATACTGAGCTCAAACCAGTGGTTTTCTCTTCACAGAATTACCAAGCAAGTGTCATGATCTCACATAAACTTTTATAAGCATTTCAAAACCAAAATAAAAAAAAACCCTCACAAGAATTCTTCTGAAATATTTACACTGTTTATTCATCAGTACTACATAATACAAACTTGTGACACAGTCTGTGTAATCTTTTCCCATCACATTATTTACATTTAAATCATGTTTTATGCAAGTTGGCATTCAGTTAAAGAGACTCCAATAGCCCTGTGTATTAATCTCTTGTGCCATTGAGTCTGGATATGGCCACGCAGTTTTGGACTGCAAAAATGGTAACAAAACACTGGAGATAGTGCACAGAGCATATTACTGGGGAAAGAAGTTAACTGTGTCTGTCAAGATGAAGAGAGATTAATTGTTTCACTAAGTCAAAGCGGAAGATTCTATAAAAAGACATCTGAAGGGCAGAGCACACCACGCAGGAAGAGGGAGTGCATTACATACTGGATTACTAAGTGAACTGACCTCATCTGAACTGAAGAGATAGGTTTGGTTTTTTTTCTCTTCATCAGTAACCCCACACCCAAAACCAATATGAGGTGTGCTACTGATGGACTGAACACTGTTCAGAAACGTAGGAATTACATTTGAGCAGATTACCAGAAATTCCATGGCACTGTGTGACTTCCCATCCTACAAAATCCTACAGGAATGTGAAAAAGTATGTTTACTGTCAAGCAAAATCAATTGCTATAGAAAGATTCACCACTGAATCAAGCTTTGGAGCACAACTTGGGCACTGGGTTTAGTCACAGCACCCAAATCAATGCTGACTGATGAGAAGTGAGGAACTAAAGCTGAGTAATAGACCCTGAAGTCCTTTGCCCAGAGCAGTCTGCAAAACACAGTTGCTGAATTCAAGTTAGTGGTGACTGGTTAACTGAAAAGCAGGTTTATTTTCCAGTTTGTTCAGGCCCCTGAACTTCATCAGAAGCACAAAGAAATGAATGTCCCTTTGCAGAAGTAGTATCTGTTTTAACTAATTGACACCTCCTCAAAAAGAAGAAATTTAGGTTGGAAGATTTCCCAACTAGCTCAGCTGAGGAGAACTTCCTATTTACTAGGGTGATCTTATAGGTCTTCACTGACTTCTGATTCTGTGGTTAATTAAAAAAGCCAAGACATAACAAGTTACCCTAATTCATAGTGAGAAATGTAAGCTGTCACACAATGACAGATCGTTTAATCCCTGCAGGGTGTGAAAACTCCGTGGCAAAATACCAAATAGCATGAAGTCATAGGTATTAAGCAATCATCTCTTATTTCTTCTAGTTTGGTCTCAAAATAAAACAAAGACAGGAAGGAAAGAAAAGGGCACACAAAAAATCAAACTCAATGCAAAATATTTTAAATTATTTTAGAAACAAGGGATGACTATTATTGCCTTATAATCTAGTGATATTCTTCTAAAGGAAAACATCACCTCCTCACTTTGCCTTGCATGAAAAGAGCAAGCCTGCTTCCTGACAGGCTGCAAAGTTCAACTACCCTTGAAAACCCATATTCAGAAAACAAATAAAAAAGTTTATTTAATCGGAATCCTAGGTTAGAATTCAAATTAAATCTTCAAAGTGAGCATAAGGACATTGTAACCTCTGAAATCCTGGATTTCTGTTTAAGCAATTAAAAATATACAGCAACTCACAAGTTCTAATGCCTAAACATCCCTGCGCACAGAGACCCAGTTCTCAGGCACAGCTTCTGTTTGGGCTCATCTCTAATTTGTATGATTAGTGTAGTGAATGTATGCATCAATACCCATCTGGGATTTGTTTTACTGGATAGAAACATGCTGCTCACAGAAACACTAACAAGGAGTTTGTCTTTAGATCAATATCTGGATCCATCTGTGGACATTAACATAAATAAGAACCTGTATCTGCTTATTAGAATTTAATATCAAATTCTGTCCTTGCCAGAAGTGGCATTAAAATCTATGATTAATAATCCTCCAGACCTTTCTTAATGAAAGTCCTAAGTACTGTCAGATGCATGCCTTGATATTAGTCTCCTTTACTATTATTCTTTTTACAGTGTTTCCTGCATTTTCTCCTTTCTCTTATCTCTATGAAGTTTTTCTTCATTAATACTTTTTAAACCAGTGAGTGCAGGTCTTCAGCCAGCTTCACCTGCAAAATCTAATGGAAGCATCCTCCACAAATTTGACAATTTCTCTCACAGGCAACTTTTCAGCTTTCCATTCTCATTCATCAGTTTCCCAGTGTCCTCTGCTATCACAGCTCTTTGTTCTTTCTGTACATCAGTATAAATCCAAATCATAGACATGATAACTGAATTCAACTTTGGAAAAACAAAACCAAAACCAACCAAACAAGAAAAACCACCTACCCTCTAATGCATACTACCATGATGCACAAACATTTTCACCTTTTGCTTGTAACCTCCTCCACTACCCTTTTTCCACACAAAAGGTAAGTAATGACCAACCTATGGCTTCATTAGCTCACACACCTCCTGAGTAATCCAAGGGCAGCACCAGGGCTGGAGCTACATAAAAAAACCGAGAGGAAAAGCTCAGCGACCTTGGGACACAGGCACACAGTGCCACCCTGGTTGCTTCCTGTCACTGGGAAGCCACTGACACCTTCCATGAGCACACTGGTCCAGGCTGGCTCTTTTCCATTAGCTATTCAAGAAATGGGTTTTATTGGTTTTCTGCTAAATGAAAATTCCAGTGACAAGTCACATGTCAACTGCCTAGTAACAAGAAAGCAATAAATTATAAAGTGTTGTACAGGGAGAACACATTTAATCATTCTCTACACAAAAGCAAGAAGTTTTTAAAGGTATTTTTAACAGAAAAACACAAGGGAGTTTTGTTCATGTCTTGGAAGTTGACAACAATTTAACTTAAGTCCTCAAATAAAATAATTCTAATCTCCATCATTCTAACACTCAAAACAAATATATCCAACATATCAATAAATTATCACTAATTTCCTTCATTTATGTAAATTGTAATCATTTATATCCAACTCAAACATGAAATTTATTCTAGACTGCATACTCCCTTAGAGCAGAATCATTAAAGAATTCACTGTCTTCACATGTGGTTAAAAAAAAGCAAAGATTCATTCTTAACAGCTTCAGAGATATCTTGTTACTGCATCAATTCATTTTCAAGTTGTTCTGAAATGCAGAAGCTTCTACTGGAATTACGAAACAAACAAACAAAAAAGCAGTAGTCTTTTTTTCTCTTTTTGTCTGAAGTTCAACATGGCTAAAAGAGAGAGACTTGTACAGACTTACTGCCCAGAATAATA
Organism: Drymodes brunneopygia; assembly: GCA_013400955.1. NCBI lineage: Eukaryota > Metazoa > Chordata > Aves > Passeriformes > Petroicidae > Drymodes > Drymodes brunneopygia. Next base: position 92,371 of record VZTZ01007252.1, on the reverse strand, counting down.
TTGTGAAAATCATGATTAGCATATTACAAAAATGAAATACTACCCATTATGTGTTTATTTATGAGATTTCTAATTTGCTTCACAAACAGCTTGAAAGGATGGCCATAAGCAACAGGAAATACCAAGAATGTCGACCATCATCCACACGCATGCTAATGTGAAACAGAATTTGGAAGAATACAGAAAACAGCACAAATTAATCTAATTGAATCCTGTAGCACCAAAATTTGGCCATATTTGGAAGTGAAAGCAAGTTAAGACTCTGAGAAAGAATATAAAGGTCTGAGCCCTATCACATCCATCTTGACAGGAAACTTTCCAGGACTATCCTGTCTCCTAAAAAACATTAGCACACAGGTGATATGATATCATGATAACAAATATTTTGACTGGGAGAAGTTAAGAAAAACTTCTAAACATTGATATCATCACCTAACAGTGATGATAATTTACTTGCCTTTATCTCTGAAATAGACATGCATGCAAAGTAATAAATTTCACAGAATGATCAGTTTAGCTGAGATGAAGTATTAGAAGCTATTTTTGAGTGAAAATTACAGTGAAACAGAGAACTCTTTCTATTACCTAATATTCCCAAATATCAGCTAGGTAACTGAAAGATATTAGGAGACATGAGTCTAACCAAGTATTTCTTCCTACTTTCCCAACTATTCCTCAATTCCTGACCTCACTGATTTCCCCTACAAGAACTCAGTCCCAAGTTTTTAGCTGTTAGATGGTGCCAAAATGTCTAGCAAACTTTTAAATAAAGAATACTAGAAAAAGTGACAAAATTATTTATTATCTCTGCTCACCAGTATGAACAGGCCATCCAGAAAATCTCTAGCTAGGTTTGCTATCACTAAGGCACAAGTACCTGCAAACTTTTGCACCTACATTGAACCTCTTAATGAATAATCAATGCACTTTGTAACCAAAACCCACTGACAACAGTGAGACTTTGCTTAATTATTATGTGCCACAGAGACATTTTTCTTACCCTTCAACCAGAACGCAGAGAATGAAGAAAAATTAAATCTACACCAGAGTGTGTGGCGAAGAAATAGCCAAGCATCCATGAGTTCTTCTCTGACAAAGGTAAATTTGTGGGCATTCAGAAATGCTCATTGGAAACATCTGTCCCAATACTATATCCATCTGAAAATATTTTATTTGGTACTTTTAAGATATTTGTGCCTGCATACAAAAGATCCGAAAACAGGCTGAAACACTGACAAGTAACACACAAGCCAAAAAAAATTAGGGGCTGTATTTCACTCAAAATCTGCATCATAAAATACTCCTCACACAAGTTAAGAATAACCTCTGTTAACCTGGATGACCTTACTGCAGTATTTTACAAAGAAACACTTCTGAATGATACAAGACTCCAATCACTGCCTTCTCACTTGGCACATTTAATGTAAAACCTAAACCAATCCCACTATTCAAATAATGTCCTCTTCCCTCCTTCTTCCTGCTCTCCCCTTCCCAGACACAAACCTTTTCTAGTCCAGCTATGCTGGTATCCATCACCTCCAGGCACTCTGGAAAGGAAACAAGTTAGGAGAAGGCCAGATGGCTACAGCTCTGGTAAGCATTAAAGCCATTATCTGTGGGAAAGTTACACTAGATCCATCACCTCATGTCTCACTTGGAAGAGCTGGGATTGCTATTCCTGCCACTTACACCTCTCTCCCTTGTAAAGAAGGAGGTGTGTGCATGAAGATTAAATGGTAACTGGCAGAAAAGCACCTTTAAGAAAAGATCATCACGACTGCATTATCTGTATAAACCTTTCTGAATCCAAGTCTCCTAAACTAAAATTAAATACAAGGCATAGAAGAGCTTGCAGCCTTTATGGAACTCAGGAAATTCCCAAATTTCCTGAAAATGGTAATGACCCATGGATATGAACAGCTTGAAAGATACAAGGTAAAAAGGCCTTCCAACATTCTTCCTGCTCAGTAGTAGCATTAAGAACACTGTCTCCAGCAGAAAAGACTATTTTTTTCCAACAGTATTTTGGACTTAAACAGGCGTCTATGGCCTGAGAGTCAACAAACAGTCACAGCTACAACTACTTTAAAATTTCAGAGAGCTAGAAAACAGTAAATGCCCTCAAAAAAAGTCATCTATGGAGTCTACCTTTATATGTATAGAACAGGAAGCTTGCAAGCTTTCCTGAAACTGAGTTTTGCTTGCATCACCCTCCCTCACCATCTTGTCCCTGCCTTCCCTGGATGCCACAGGTGCTTATGCTCTTCTTCTGCACCCACCAAGAAAACCTGCTAATTCTATCCAGTGAGGAAGAAGGGGAGCATATCCCTGTGGCCCTTACTGAGACACAAGGAAAGGGAAAATAAAAAATCTGAATTTCCATAACAGGATACATGAGAAGCATTAATTTAAGTCAGCTCTCCAACCCCAAAATCTAAGCTCCTTAACCAGTACCAACACTTAAGTGGGTGCACATGCTGCAAACGGCCTTCATCTTCAGTATCTGCACAGCTCATTTGTGGCTTCCAATATTTCAAATACCACATTCAGAGTTAGAAACTCATCATCAAAAGGGTTCAAATATTAATGTGTTAGCATTTTTTACTGAATATTTAAATAAATGCTGAGAAACCAGATCTGAAAATGTAATATAACAGAAACCTAGAACTTCAATGAAAACAAGCCATTATTACCAATAAATTATACTCTGAGTTATGGCAGATGGCTGAAAGACAAACATCTAGATACAAGGATTAATTGTATTTTTCTTAATCTGTAACTTGAGTTAAAAATAAAAGGCTCACAATTATGACTTAAAATCTTCAGCTGCACTAATACAGCCAAATATTAAAATGAATATGATGCAAAACAGATTTTGAAAAGGATATTAAAAGAATCAGAACTACATTTCAAATCTCATTTGATTTCCCATGCTGACTCTTCAAAAAGTTTGCAAATGCCAATATATAAGTCTTTCTCTGTCCAAAATCCACCTTTTTAATATTAGTCATTAACAAAATTCATTGTGGTGTTTTGCTTCGGTGGGTATTTTTAAAAAGGTATTTAATAGTTTTTATATAAGATACTGTAACAGATATTTACTGTCAGCCACCTCCAGGACAGCTGTTTTTTAAAATTAATGTTATTTCAAATTAAATATTTCTATCTGGTGAATATGACTGCTGTGAATATGAATATATTCTGATTAATTCTACAGATCTGCACGAAGTGGCAGGATTTGTAAAATCTCTACAGTATTATGTTCATGTTTCAGATGAAGAGAAGCTCTAAGTAAGTATAACATCTATAGAATGTTTGACGATTATCAGCAATTACTGATAGACACAGAAGACTTAATGTTAGACAATGTAATAAGTAAAAAGTAATGCAAAAAATAATTAATCATCGGCCTTCCTAAACATCATTAACATGTAATTTCAAATAATGAAAGCCCTGTTTCAGATTTACATACTTCTATAAATATGGCATTGACAACTTCTGTTCAGAAACGCCAAAGATAATTTCCCTCCATTTTCTAAATACCTTAACATGAAGAAACATTCTAATATGGATATATTCTAATTGATACTTAAGACTACAGATGAAAGCACCTTATTTTCACCTGCTTGCAAAAGTGTGTTTATAGTTCAATATTACAGATTATTTGCATGCTTATTGTAAATGCTTTGCCCCTCTGTTTCCTAGTTAAACAGGTGATACCTAATTCCTAGAGTTATGTTTTATCTGCAACTACTTTGCATGTTCTTTTTGATAGCTTAAGCCCGTAATTAATTCAGTTAGACAAAATAACTGCATTTTTTAGGCAGTATTTCATGACCTTACCTACCTCACTTGAAGCAATAATCTGCCCAAAGACAAAGAATAATGAATCATTCATAACTAACTGCAATATGAAAGAGTAGAAGAGCCTCCTTTGGAAGAAATTAAACCTGATCCTCTAAGTGACTTGCACTGAAAATATTTAATGTCAAATGAAAGTTTTACAGAAGAATTAATTTGGGGATTCAGTGACAATATAAAACGGAGGAGGAAGAAGGACATGAACAATTTTATTTTGCAAAGTTCACCTCTAAGCTTAGACCTTATAGACAGCTCATAAAACCCCTTCTGACTGCACTCTACTGATGCCAGGGACCTAGGAATTTCTGCAGGTGCCTGGCAATGGCCTCCCCCTTGCTTCAACACTCCCTTGCTGCCTGAGGACGGAATGGTGAGCCATTTTGGGAAGAAGGAGCCTGGGAATGGCAAGATAAAAGAGAAGGTCCATGAGGAGGGGAAGAGTCTTTGCTATCAAATTATCACTGTCTCTGAGGAATGTGTTCTTGATATACTGTAAGACAGCTGAAGCCCAGGCCATTGTCTTGTTCTGTAATGCAGCAAACACATCATTTCAGTCACAAGTGGGGCCTGCTTGTAATTAAACTAACATCTGTTGATACTTAATCCACTTACTCAACTTCTAATACATGCAAGCTTTTTGCATTAATCTCTTATCCATAAGGATGTTCTTTGACCTGTGCTTTGGCACTAGGAAAGTCAATGTTGACTAATCTTAACTATAACCTTAGACCCCTGTGCTTTGGAAATTAACTTATGCCCTGGGATTCTCATTTTCCAGTTTAACAAATGATACAAAATTAGAAGCTTACCTTACTTGTAAAGATTCATTTGTTGTCCTATTTCTAACAGAAATATTGCATGCTTCATTTAGTCTTCACAAGCTGCATTTCCTGACTTCCAGAGCTCATGAAAAGCAAGGAAATTCAAATTGATAAAGATTTATATTTTGAGTTTGTACTCTGTTGCACATTAGCACATTTTTGCAAATATGGCAGGTGGAAGGAGATAAGAAATATTCTGTGTGTATTTTCACAAATTTTATGTTCATTTCTGATAAGAGAAGTTCTCTCCTTAGCATCTTCCTACAATACAAGTTTGCCAGAGGACCTTTGCTGGTATGTTTAAGGACTAAACTTGTTTCTATTTTGGATTTTTGGGGCATTTTTGGTAGGATGGTTAGAAGCTAGGTAAAATGAGAAAAGACAATCACAACAATTTAGGCAATCAGCCTGTGATGCCCAATCCTCTTAGAGAACAGAGTCCACCGCAGCAAGAGTTGTTGAAGTGCCAACTCAGGATCAAGAAAATTTTTGTAAAATAAGCAGAAGATTTCTGAAAAGTTAGGACAGTAGCAAAACTCATAGCTCAAAGGACATTATTTTCAGTATCCTCAACCTGTTCCTGAAATGCAGTAAATAGAATGTAACAGTCCACTGTAATTGCTAATAGGATGATGTACATCAGAAACTATGAAAAAGGTATTTTGCAAATGAAGGAAGGCTGAAAAATGGCATTATGCAATTAAGTTGGAAGAGCTTTACATGCTCCACTTTTATGTGTTAAAGAAAAGTGAAAATTTCATTGCTTTTCTTTTTACCCTTTCTTTTTAATTGCCTTCATTGCATCATGCAGTATAAGGATTATGTCACAGGCCCACAGGGAACTATGTAAACAGGTGGGAAGTAGTTTGGAAAAGTCACTGGATTATCTGCACCTGCAAATTATGCTCTGAAAATAAACAGATGACAATTCGGCTTCGCACTGCTGCCTCCTCCACACCCACCCCCAAGTGCTCTGGTAACATATCCACTGAATGTTCATTCTGCATCTCTAAGCAGAGAGCTAAAAATAATGGGACATTTTCTCTAAGATTGGAAAATATGTTTAAGTGTTCAACAGGAATATCAAGTTCATATGGTCTTAAAATATGCATAGTAAAAAAAGGGATTTAAATAATCAAGAAGAATCATTAGTCAATGCAAATATCCATGGAAAACTGGGCCCAAAGTAACATAAATTCTGGTTTAGTGATGCACTAGTTAAGAATGTCTGCATTCAGGAGCTTTCAGTTAAAGGAAGAGGAATTTAAGAAGCTGTACTTAATGACAGTTCTGCTCTGTAAATATGATAGAACAGACCAACTCTTGTTTAAGAATGTAAAGTCCTGAAAAAATGATTCCAACGTTTTAACCTTTTCTTTCAAATGCATCTCCAATCTCCTTTCTTCTGTTTTCTTTCTTCTGTGAAAAAAGTATATAAAAATTGTATTAATGTCATAAACACTCACTTTCTTCATAGGTACTCAACCTCAGATAAACACACTGGATAGAAATAACACTGAAAATACAGAAGAAGAAAAAAAAATCCTTTCTACATATTCACTGTGAACTAAAGGAAACAAGTAAAAGCAAAATATCATCAATACTGTAAATTCTTCAGAAGGAGATATTTTAGAATAACTGACTTCATATATTAGCATCTCTTCCACTTTAATGCTCCCCACCAAAGTAAAATAGATGGAGCCTTCCTCCCTCCAGTGATTTGCATTATCTATATGCACACAGGGGAGCTCAGAAAGCTATTGGACTTTTCAAGTCAATTTCTGTTTTCTGCTCCTGAGTGATAATCAATAAACTGAAGCTAATGCCAAACAGAATCAAAGTTTGGTGGTCAGCTATTACCTCTGGCTGTCGAGGCCTGGACATGCTATGAAAAGGCACCATGCCCACCCCAGCAGATTGAAGGGGAGAGCAAATACTTTCACTTGTTCTCTCCAGCAACCCTTGTGGCTGACTTTGAAACAATCAGACAATCTCCAGAGAGAAACACGTAAGAATATAGGACCCCCTCAGTCCCTTTTTTGCAGCAAGGAAACCCCCCGCCTGCTCTGCACAAAGAGAAATAATTAGTCTGGATGACGACTTTTTCTCATCCATTTCTTTAATTGTTAATGCAGCTAGAAAGGTTTTCTTTTCAGGTGGTTTTCTAATGTAATTCATTCACGCCATCTGTCAGCACCTTCTGTTACTTTTAAATGGCAGGGCAAGCTCTCACCACATCAAGGTGCACAATATTGGTGCCACCTTTGTTTTGCTTACCCCTGGAGGAAATGGGAGCATGCCAGCCACACAATTCAGCAGGTTAGCAGTGACAGCAAGTAAATAGCATGCAATTATGTAATGCACATCTGACAGCTCTACTTGGTGATGCCTTGCTGGTTTTCAGCCACTCTGCAGCAATATATTTCACTAGTATTTTTACTGGCAGCATGATAATTTAAGTCTGGTAAAAAAGCTCCTCTGGCCAAAAAGGGGAGACAAGGCTGAATTAGCTCAACCATTAACTTCATAAATGTCAAGAAAAACAAAAATCTTCATTGGACACAAAAGATCGAAAAAAAAAAGAAAAAAGGCACAATACAATCATATACATGGGGACTGGGGGAAATTTAAAAACATTTTTAACCCATTTAAACCAAAAGTCTCTCCTTGATACTGGGGGGATTCATGAATAAAACTCATTTAGTAGGAAAAGCTTCCAATCAGCTCATCAGTCAGTAAAGGTAGAATAAGAAGAGCAAATACATAGGGTAAAAAACAAACTGTCATCCTTTTGTGGTTTCTATGCAAAAATCTTACAAGTAGCTTCCAAGGCACGAAAAACAGACATGGAAAGGTATAAAAACTCAGGTGTACCAAAACCAGATCTACACAATAAGGTTCTTAACCAGTCTAGACAATTGCAGTAAGTCTTTGTTTCTATTTCAGCTTTAGTAAAGTAACTGATATTTTACATAGGAAACAAATTAAAGCAAGGATTAAAATTATAAAATGGAAGTGGCTACAGAAGTGATCTGAGTAATGCTGGAAATACTTTCCAGCTGCAGAAAGGCCACCAGCAGAGTGCCTCAAGGACAGGTCTTGGCATGGGCCCTACTGTTTTTTCAGTTGACTTGGCAATTAAAATATGAGTGATAATGAAGCTTGCTAATAACACAGATCAGGGAGTTACACTCAGTACGAAGAAAAATCAGTCTCCCAGAACTGCATGATCCTGAGGACAGAAAGAACAGGAATTCTATTACAATTAGTAACAACAAAAATGAATGAGTCCAACAAAACAAGCTGCTGTAAACATGGTTGCGTGACTATAAACAACAGTGTTTGCTCTATTAGCAGATCAAATAAAAACAGTATGACATTGCAATACTGGAACACAGCATGTAATAAAAGAAACTTCACTGGCACAGGAATTATATCAATCACTGGTAAAACCTCATCTAGACAGGAGTGTATCTGAGTTACTCTCCTTCAATTCAAGGTAAGGCAGATAATTAGGAGAAGACCTAGAGCTCAAATTGTTTAATCAAACAAAAGACAGAGAAAATACCAAGTGTCTGTAAACATGTAAGAGGCAGGAGAGTAAAGCCAAGAGTGAATAGGGAACAAAAGCTATTTATGCTAAAGAAATAGCATTTTTGCACCACACTAGAAAGGAACAGGTTGGCTATGAAGGAATTTTCATTGGGAGTTAACAGGGTTTTACCCTTGGTCGAGCGATGCAAGGCCTGGAAAAACATTCTCAAGGAACTCAAGAGAATCAAACAAAAGTTTGAAATCGAAGTGGAGCTTGGTATGTTTGTGTGGAGACCATATACTGCCTCAGTGTGCAAGCAGAACACATTCATGAATCAGAAGGTCTCTAAATAAACCAGTTTTTTGCCTGATCTGATTTATTCAGACATACCTGAGAGTGGACAAAGGTGGGCTGTCACTAACTACATGTTAAGTGCAGTGCTGATGTGTAAACTCACATAAAACAACAGAAGACAGACTTTAGGGAACACATGTAGATAGCTAAAGGGGAGAATAGGAGTTTCTAATTTTCTTTTTTTTTCATTTTTTGGCAATAAGACGGGCTGATGTTTTACCACAGAAGAAGTCTCTCTAAGTGTAGCAGGTTATGATGGCTCTGTTTATAGTACCTTTGTTTGCAGTAGTTCCTGGCACTTCATGCATTTTTCATAGCTGTTTCTTGTTAATATACGCTGTATTCCTTGGAGTGCCAACAAAAAGGGCACTCAGTTGTTACCAGCCTTCTGTAACTATTTTCATGACAAAACAAGTAGACAGAACAGCAGCTTCTGACAGTCCTACAGGACTGCAACTTACTCGTTGTGAAAGAAACATGAGAACTTAACTGTATCACAAAAGAATAGATGCAAATACAACTTTCAGCTTAGCCACTGATAACCACAAAGGTTTGCAAAACCAGATTTCCTTACTTGTGCACACAAACACACAAGTAGTTCTGTGCATAGCCTTTAACACCCTGTTTCCATGAGCAAAGCCAGGTATTATACACAAATACCGATCTATATACATGATTATTGTTTTGCAAAAATTAAAAACTGGTATTTTCAGAAGCAAGAATCAAAAAAATTGAAACAGCAGTTCAGGAGGCACCCTGACCCTGTAGACAGTTTATTATGAGGCAGTCTTAGCAAGCAAATCTGAGGATGCATTACGCCATTTACATAAATCCTTCCGTATCAAAGCTTTGTTCCTTCTTCCTGCCAAATCAATAAATGGTCTCTGCTCCACTTAGTGACTCCTCTCGTGCACTCACTTTCATGTTCTCCCTCTCAGCTTCACTGTAAATGTACCTTTTTCTTCCACATGCATCTGGGTCCCAGACTATACACTTTTCATGTCATCGCAAAAGGGCAAAACTCTTCCATCCTTTCACAGGCTGCAGCCTTCTCCACCAGAAAAAGAGAGTGACAGCCAGCAAGTCTACTGTCAATTACCCAGGATCAACTCAGATTGCACCAGATATGTGATTCAGTACTTTCTAAATATTAAGGTGATTCTTTTTTCGCTGCTATGTTTGGCATAGATGTAAATTCAGTTTGAGGTTCTGCATTTACCAAATCAAAGCAACATGTTTTCAAAAAGCCATTCTAATCAGCCCATGCTAGCATTCAAAATTCTTAGATGAGTACAGCTAGAAAGAAAAAAGAATTAAAAAAAAAAAACCACAACAATTTCTAGCAAAAAGTCAGCTTCCCAGTGGGGACAAGGCTAAAGAGTCCCAAGAGCATTGCAGCCATAGCTGCAATAGTTTATCTCATTTCAGTATTTCACAGTTGTCCAGATAAACACGTTCCATTTTCCAAAAACAGACTCAGAGCAAATAAGTGTTTAAAAATTCTGCAGGTTTTCTCCTTTCCTGAGGTCACTGAAACAAAGCCACCTTTAAGTTTTGCCTTAAAAATGTTCATATTAAAAAAAAATAAACCTAGAAATAAGAAGGCAAAATTAGGTTCCTATTTTGAAATATTATTAAAGGATTCTTATAATACAACATACAAACTAAGTGAAATGGAAGACCCCAGAAACAAGCAAGTCTTCTTCCTCTGAATAAACAAAAAAGTATATGTCAATATATTAGTTTCCAAATTTTAAAAAATTCTTCAAGAAATTAACTTTCAGGCATGTACAGCATTTTATTAAGTATAAATTAATACAGTAATATAATATGAAACATAGAACAGACACACTTGTGTGAATCCTTTAGAGTGATGTATGAGAACACCACTTGACTTTTTTTACATGTCCTGAAAGAACCTTAAAGACCTAATTGCCACACTAGTGCAATAAAGTCACAACCCACTGAGACATGAAATGACTAAAATAATATTCCCAAGAAAAATCACATTTCCTGAAAAATACAAGAATGCAGTTAATTTACAAGAAGTATCTCTATGCAGTTACGGCACTGTTTTTCCTTTTAAAGTTGATACAAAGCATAAGAGAGTATATTTCTCTTAAAGTAAAAAATAAAATAATTCAGAAACATAAGACACAACTGAGAAGACTCTCCCTGGGTAAATGAACCACTGAACACCATTACTGGCTCACTGGGGCTGACTGACCACGGTTTTAATGAACCAGAGAGCCGCTGACTCATAAAATGAGAATGTATTTTACCCTGGCTGAGTGCCTAATTCAGAGCTCACTGCATCTTTGGGTTCACTGCAAAACACAGTTAAGATGGAAGGACAGCACACCACCACTGCCCTAAGAGGCAAACCACGATAACTCAACAGCAGCCATGTACAAGCAGTGACAGAGGAGGCAGGAGTTGGTGGAGCCACCAGGATCCCTTCACTGGGACTGTAGCAGGGGTTGTTGTGCCTCTGACATCCTGCACAACCTCAGCATTGCAAGGAAGGCAGCTTCTCTGTGCCACACGCCAGAGGCCCCAAAGGTCCCAAGGACCCCAGGGCTACAGAGCCAGGGGAAGCTCTCTACTCCACGACAGCAAGCTCCCATCTCTACTGAGCTGATAGCCATGCACATCATCTCCAGAAGGGTTCAGCCTCAGGCACAAAGTTCCTGTGCCAGCTGAGGGACCACCATTCTTGCTGGTGACAGCCCCAAAGCCACCCCACTACATACAATGATGGGTCCACGTCTCGGGGACCGCATGTGGCCCAATAAGGGAAGCACAAGGTGGTCTGAGTCAGGCAGTTGCTCTACTTTGCTTTTTAAAGTCAGCCCTCCCAGAGTAACTCACACCAGTAGTTTGGTCAAATTTCAAGAAGCCAGTCCTAGACTGTCACAGCAATTACTTCACTCTCTACCATTCACCATGGAGGCAATCCCATACCAAGGGAAGCTTTAGGAGGAAGGATGGCAGCAGGAATGCAGATAACTGAGCATCTCGGAGACCTCTGTGAACCACAGAGCCCAAAGAATGACACACAATGGAGAGCAAGGACAGGGAATAACTTCTAGGGGGAAACAAAAATGCACTAGCACAATAATTTGTTTGGGTCAGGATTTTTCCTTCTTTTTTTTAAATGCAAACCAGGACCAGATGATTCCCAAAGTAGGCGAGTCTGTACCTTGGCCAAGTTGCAACAGGTAATATTTACCACAGACCCTTCCACAATTTCAGCCATCTCTGGGAAAAGCCCATTAAACCACACTAGAGGCTGATACGTCACAAAATCAGATCACTATCTCCACACTAACACCCTTCATCCTTTGAAATCAAAACACAAGCCCAAAATACCACATTCCATTCTGGATGCATATTCTTCACCCCTCTCTCTTTTCAGCACTACTTCACATTTGCCACTTTTTATGTCTCTTCTTGTGTACCTAGTCACCTTCCCAAACATGCTCTGAAAGACTGACAAAATAATCTTTGTCTCTCCTCTGGATTTCTATTTCTGTTTTCACTGCCTGTCAGATGTAATCTTCAATTCTCTATTTCTGTATCGCTTAATTCAGTCTTTTATGGAAGTCCTGTCACTTCCTTCCCTGTCATTTCTAGAATTCACACATTCTTGCTGGCCACCACGGCTAACATATTTTCTACTGACAGAGAAAATATTTGCTGTTTTTATTATCACTCTGCCAGCTGGCCTAGTTGGCTATCTTCTTCAGCTTCCTATCCTGCTTCCAAATATCATTAATCTCTCTCATCTACTCATTTCTCTGTTTCTCAAATGAGACAGTGATTGCTTTGCCCTTTTCTATAGACACCTCCTAGCCCATCTCTCACTCTACAAACATCTTCCTTATTCCCTGTACTCTAAGCCCTCATACTCCATTTGCCTGCTCTCTGGGTCTTTGCTTAACTGCCCTTATCGACCTGCCTTCAAATCCTTCATGAAATGGGGCTTAAAATAACCAGAACTGCTAAATCCCCCTGCAATCGCATTATTATTATTATTATATAATTATCATCCTCATTAATTGTTCTCTCCTGTGACATTCAGCAGGCCAGTAAATTACACTCCATTTGTATTTCTTCAATTGTAATTCAGTTTGCTTCCAATAAAGGTGACTGCTCTTCTGGAGTCACACCAACGCAATCCCCATAAACCACAACTCACTTTTCCAGAAAAATGGCAAGCTCAGAGGCTAACCAGCTCCCATATGAGGACATGTGGTTTCTAAAAGGGAAAGTGTATTGGGTTTACACAGCCTGGTTTTGGTAGCAGCGGGGCTACAGGGGTTGCTGCTGTGAGAAGCTGCTAGAAGCTTCCACCCTGTCCAGCAGAGCCAATCCCTGATGGCTCCAAAGACAGACGTGCTGCTGGCTGAGGCTGGGCCAATTAGAAATAGTGGTAACACCTCTATGGTAACAGATTTAAGAAGAAAGAAAAACAAAAAAAAGGTCATGCAACTGTAATTGTGGCCAGAGAAGAGCAGAGCGAGAACATGTGAGAATGACTTTGCAGTAACCAAGGTCAGTGGAGAAGGAGGGGCAGGAGGTGCTCCAGATGCCAGAGCTGAGATTCCCCCGCAGGCCGTGGTGATGACCATGGTGAAGTAACGGTGCCCCTGCAGCCCATGGAGATCCAGAGGGATGCAGAGATCCACCCACAGCCTGTGGAGGAGCCCGTGCCCATGGGTGGATGCCCAGGAAGACGCTGTGACCCTGTAGCAGACCTGTGGAGAGAGGGACCCTGCTCCCAGGCTGCAGCAGCCTGTCCTTGGAGGACTGCACCCCATGGAAGGGTGACCCACGCTGCAGCAGTTTGAGGGGGACTGGTGCCCATGGGACGGACTCACATTGCAGCAGTTCACAGAGAGCTGCTGCTCATGAGCTAGAGCCAGATCGGAGAAGTTTGTGGAGAACTGTCTCCCATGGGAGGGACCCCACGGTGCAGCAGTGGAACGACTCCTCTCTCTGACCAGCAGAAGAAACCACAGGTGATGAGGTGACCATAACCCCCATTCCCCATCTCCCTGCATCGCTGGTGGGAGGACATAAAGCTGGGAAGAAACCAGCAGTGGGGGGAAAGTGTTTTTAAGGGTTTATTTTACTTCTTTTTGTCCTGCTCTGATTTTGTTAGTAATAAATTCATTTCATATCCCGAAGTTGAGCCTGTTTTGCTCTTGATGGTATTTGATGAGTGATCTCTCCCAGTTCATCTTAACCCATGAACCCTTCATTGAATTTTCTCTCCTCTCTTGAGCTGTGGAGGGGAGTGAGAGAGCAGCTTTCGTGGCTGCCTGGCATCCAGCCAGCATCAACCCACTACAGTTTTTTGCTGGAAAATGTGGGCTGTATTTTACTGTGGGCTAGGGAAACCTGTTTATCTCTTGCTAGAAGAGTCTAAATTCACCCACCAGCTACTTTATAAATGCTTCCTTTGTGTGTTCACATACACTCCTAGTTATATAAAAAAGAAATCCATTCCCACACCATGCCCGAATTTTTAATATTCTGCTCTCTCAGTCTTGTTCCAGAGCTAGGATTTTCATGTTTTTTCACCTGGAAGGATAACGCAGGGTAAAACTCCTCCACCTACCAATTCTAGCACTGGAGGAATCATTAATTTATACCTCTGCTGGGGATTTATAGCATTTACCACAAAAGGAAATCAGATCACTTCATGTAGTAAAACTAGACAGATCTACACTCTCACATTTTTAACAGCTGATTTACTTCACTATACATTAAGGGATTCAGTAATGCTATGAAGACAACATGATCAGCAAGATAATCCATTACTACTGCACAGAAGATAAAACCGGGCTTCCCTCTGCAAAATTCTGTGCTTTATAGGGGAAACAGTACAACCATCATCACAGCCAATAAACTAGGCAATTTAACTGGTGATGTCTGCACAGGCACTATTTAAATCAACAAACAAACCAACCAACCAAAAACCTCTCTGAAATCTTTTAGAAAGTCATTCCCAAGTTGCTAAGAGATATCTTCAGAAAGAAACACACACCTCTCTTACAGGATCATAATTTAAATTATTAGGATATAATTGTTTAATATTACCACTTTCATCAATTCTGACTCAAAGGAACCAGTCATATCACATCTTTGCAATAATTATTCTTAAATTACAAGATATTTCAGGTAGCACTACCCATTCTATATTTGACTAACATTATTTCCAAAATAAGAAGACAGATGATTACTGTGGGATGCTGACCACTCAAAACTCACAAGAAATCAATGCAAGGTACAAAGATGCAAATACTACAAGGTCATTTCTTGTCAGAAATAGTATGGCCAGCAGGACCAGGACAGTGATTGTCTTGTACTCAGCACTGGTGAGTCACACCTTGAATCCTGGGTTCAGTTTTGGGCCCCTCACTACAAGACACTGAGGTGCTGGAGCATGTCCAGAGAAGGGCAGTGGGGCTGGTGAAGGGTCTGGAGCACAAGTTGCAGCTGAGGGAGCTGGGGTTGTTCAGCCTGGAGAAAAGGACATTGAGACCTTACCAGTCTCCACACCTACCTGAAAGGAGGTTGTAGCAAATGGGCATCAGTCTCTTTTCTCAGGTCACAAGTGACAGGACACTAGGAAATGTTCTGAAGTTGCACAAGGGGAGGTTTAGATTGGATATCAGGAAAAACTTCTTCAGCGAAAGGGTTGTCCAGTGGTAAAGTCACCCTCTCTGGGGGTATTTAAAAGACATGTAGTTGTGGTGCTCAGGGACATGGTTTCGTGGTGGCAGTGTCAGGTCAACAGCTGGATTTACAAAGGTCTATTCCAACCTAAATTATTCTATTCTATCCTACTCTATATTGCCTCTACCTTATTATAAGAGGTCATTATAGTTATGACCTCTTAGAAGCAATCCAAATACATAATGAGCTCAATTATGCTATAATATAAAACTGACAGCTGGGGTGAACTGCCATGAAAAATGCAATCCTTGCAGTTTCTTTTTGCAAGAAATGTGCAAAGGAAAATGTTAAATAATGGAGGAAATTTGTTTGTGGTTTTTTTCTCAGACCACTCAACATCCATGAGGGAGAGACCTGAATCTGGTTTTCAGACAGCTGCAAATAAAAAAAAAAAAAAAAAAAAAAAATACTACCAGCAAAGGCTACTTTGACAGTCTAAGGAATCTTTTTTCCATGTTCATGAGGAGAGACAATTATGTTACAGCTTGCGGCAGTAGCCTTTGAAAGGCTATGTTTTCTGCCAGGATTCTGATAAAAACCAGCATGAAACAAGTAACTTTAAAATGGTAACAACAGCTCTGTGAACAACACCAACAGCATCTTCACCTATAGTTTTGATTAACTGCCTCATGGGAGACACTTTCCTTCTCTTGTGCCAACTTTCTTAATGTCTCTCTCTCCACTGTTTGTGCACACCCTCAACATCATTAATTTATTGATATCATTTGTGGTCTTACACTAACCAGATGGCTTCTGCTGACTTTGAGGTTGAATCTCAGATTATTTCTTATTTTAAATGTAAGGAATAATGTAATTAGATACAAACATACTTCAGATACCTAGTAATCAGCTTGTCATTCTCTTTATCACTGAAGTTACAACAGCAGTTTTCTTTCTAATTTGGTGTTACATCTTCCTCTGATTTAATTGGTTTTGTGGAGATGGTGTGTTATAGGTTATCTAATTCATGTAATTCAGACACTGGCAATTCCAAATAACCTTCTGGCACCGGCAGCACTTCTTCTTGGACAAATGCCTTAGGAATCATTATAGTGTTTAAAAAAAAAAAATTAAAACAAATATCTATTTGCATCATGCATGAAAGAATCAGCTGACCTGAAGCGTGAGATTCTAAAATCCTAGCTGTCAACATCAACATGTCAAAAAAATACAACTGCATCAATTCTTGTAAAAAATGTTACGAATACATTTATTATCTGAGCACATTTAATATTTACTACCTCAAGGAAAAAAGTTTATGCTTACTTCGACTTACCAAGCTACCTTTAATAGTAATATGAATTTATAAAATGCTATTCTGTAGCATGCTCGTCCTCCCCACCTTTGGAACATTTCATTCACTCCTTATACACAGACACGGGATGCAAATAGGAAACTTGCTGGGTTTGATTTGCAAAAAGGATGGTATCTCCAAGCAAGCATGATTCAGTAAATTACATGGAGTCTGACAATTCTGAGAATCAGTTCCATCTTCCCTAGTTACTTTTCATTTCCCATACTAGGAGAAGTACACCTACTCCTAGCTAGAATATCAGAAATATGTGAACATTTTGGTTATACAATCTTTATGAAACTCTACAGCTAAAATTACCAATGTTTCTAAAACATTTTTTAAAATGCACACTAACTTGATATTTCCCTGCAGATATAAATTTACTTTTTAAATGTCTCATATTTAGAAAAGCTAATCTCACAACAAAACACCAGTTTGAGCAACAGATGAAATAGTACATATTTTATTTGCAGTA
This sequence comes from Drymodes brunneopygia, assembly GCA_013400955.1. Lineage (NCBI taxonomy): Eukaryota > Metazoa > Chordata > Aves > Passeriformes > Petroicidae > Drymodes > Drymodes brunneopygia. Next base: position 75,284 of record VZTZ01007252.1, on the reverse strand, counting down.
CTGTATGGGGGTGGTGCTAATCTTCCAATGAAAGGAAAGAGCAACAGATAAAGACAGCAAAAAAATGCAAATATGAAAGAAGACTGTAGACCAAAGCCACAGGAAGACATGAGCATATTTCCCACAATTACAACAGCATAAAGAGCCCTCAGAAAAGTCATCTGGGCAGCTGCAAGTACACCAGTTATTGTTTTCCATGTTTTAATAATCTGGCACCTTAGGGCAGACCTGTGCAGAACAAGAGAAAAAAACAGTGGTTGCATGTAACTTTTGGGATCAATAACTTGCCTTTTATCAAATGCTACATGGCACAAAAAATTCAGCTTTTCATATGGTTAAACTGTAACTCCTCCCATGCTTCTTGTAGAATGAAAGAGGCTAGGGAAGGGAAATTCCAATATACAGTGGGCTGACCCTCTAAAAGCAGCATAGTTAACTGAACACTACAGTCAAATAAATAAATAATAAATCTTGCCATTTTCAGGAAAAGAAATTGGAAACAATTCCTTCTGCTGGATTTACAGAACCCTGCACAACACATTCTTTGAAAGATCAGCACAAAGTGTTTCATATGACCAAAACACAAGCCAGTTTTCAGATACTTGTTTCAAAATTGCAACCCAACAGTAAAATAACTACTGCTAAAAGTAATTTGTCAGCTCTACATGCGATGGAGGTCATGTAGGAGAAAAGAATGCAATAGAGAAACATGCAGAGCTGATTTTTTTTTCCTGTGGTTTTAAAACAAATTAGCTGTCAAAGATATGCAGAATAACAAGAAATACTGACTAATTAAAAATATTCAAGTATGTGAACATGATTGCTGGGAAAACAATGCCAATAATTTACTGGCTAGTTAGCCCCTTAGAACTGCCAGCTTTGGACAGTTCTTGAAGTTGGGAATAAACTTTGTAGGTCTTGTATTAATTCATCATTCCATTCATTGCAAGTCAGTGACTGATGACGGTGCCAATGTTATGGAATAACATTCATTAATAATCAGCACTCTCAGATGAGAACCCCAAGTTCAACTTTTCTGAGCCTTTGGGTGCATTTTGTATGTGTTAAAACACAGCAAATCAAACATGCCCTACAGATACAGGCTGTAATTAATTAGTTTATTTCAAAACCAAGAATGGAAACCTGCACTCCTGTAAGATTTGAGGTACCAGTGAGTTTACACAAAGACCGAATAAACAACTCCTCATAGCAGGACTTTCAAGACCTGCTGCTACCCAGTTCAGAACCAAAACTTAAAAGCCACAACTAGAACATTTTGAAGAACATAATGAGGCATCTACTTTCATGTGAGGAGAGTTTAGGATTTACTGCAAAGACTTAATGCTTAGGTCCTTAAACAAAAAATGAGGAAGAAAAATTCTGAAAAGTTCTGCCTTGGTAACACTGCTGACTGTTCAGATGTAATATCCAAACATCAATTTATTTTCACTTGCAAGCCTTTGATCACATTATGGAAGTTCAGGGTTGTGTTTTTTGGGGCGATTTTTTGTTTGGTTTGTTTTTTTTCTTTGAAGGAACAATAAAAATCATAAATGTCTACTTTCTATTTGTCACACTCAAACAAGGTGAAAAAGTTCCCAATCCAATATCCCTTGGGACATTCAGTGTAATCCCCTGGGCTGTATCTAGCACAGCATAGTCAAGGGAAGGGATTACTCCCTTTCTTCAGCCATCATTAAACCACATGCAAATCTGGCCCCTCTCAGGACAAGAAATATGTTGATAAACTTCAAAAAATCCAGGAGAGGATCCCAAAGACACTGGAGGCTGAAGGACCAGAGTTTATTCAGCTCCAAGGCAAGGCAACTTTGGGGTGACTTCACAGCAGCCTCCTGACCTAAGGGGAAGGTATAGAAAAGACAGTGCCAGGCTCTTTACAAAGGTGCCTCCTGAGATACAATGACTAAAAACCGAAGTTGGGGAGATAAAAGAGAGGAACAGAAATAAATGAAATTAAATCTCCATGATTGAGATATTAACTAAGCACTGGAAGAGGCTGTAGACCTTCATTCTCAGAGATTTTCAACACCCAATATGAAAAAGCCCAGAGCAATCACAGTTAAATTCAGTGTTGCACTGAGCTGGAGATTGAAGAAGAGATCTCCTGAGGTACCTCCCAGCCTGGTATGCTGTGAGGAGGGAAACAGAAAGACTGACTAATGTCCCTCCCCTAATCACCCCAGAAACCTGGGACAGGGGTTGGAAGGGGTGTGGTCAACCTCAACACTTCAAAATAAAGCATGAGAAACCCAAATTGAGTAACTATGGAATTACTCGCCCCACAGGAGAACATTATTCTTTCTCCTCAAAACAGGCTCACACCAGTGACTTGGCTCTCTCATTCTTTTTGTTGGGCTTTTTTTAAAATGCTAAATTCTCATTTCTGTGTATTTCAATGACAACTAACATGCATTAATTGTGCAGGCAAGATACTCTGGTAATGAGATTTTCTCGTTCCTTCCAGTTTGCAATTTTGTGTAGCATTGGAACAATCTTACTGCTATTCCATTCCAAGAGCAACAGGAAACAGCAAACTCCATGGGGGGAAGAAACAAACGGAACTTCCCCAAATACAGTAACAGTAAATAGAGGCAGGAAATAACCTGATATCCTCCTGCAATTCTAGCAACCCCAACTGCTTCATCCTCTGGGGCACACTAATGACCACTCGGGACCTTCTGCCATTTCCTTACTATTGCCAGTATAGCTCATCGAGCAGCCAAGTTGTAGGAAACAAGATTTGTGTATTGCCTCTTTTCTCCGTTTTAACATGGACTTCTCTAAAGGGAGGGGAATGAACTTAAATCTAAGGTCAACCCTGATTTCTACCCTCCAAACAGCACAGTGGGATTGTCTTGTACCCCTTAGTCTGTCTAGGTGCTATGATAAAAACATAGGCTTTAGGAGAGGCTTATTGAGGCTGCTAAAATTGACAGTGGCTTATTTCACATGAAGTTATTGTATCTCTAAGCAATTTATGCTGAAAATCACTGTGGTACAATAAATTGCAAGGATCATTTTTAAAATACACTTAAAATGAGTACGTTTACTTATGCTTTCAGCAAATTGACAAGAAAAATATTTGTTGAGATCTTCAAGCAACTGTGAAGCTTTACATGCAGGTGACAATGAAAAGCTGCAAGAAACAGGCCATGTTTATGTATGCCAACAACATCAGGATGGAGTTCATTCACTCAGTTCAATAAAAACAAACGGCTAACAAGTTAAACACTACAGGATTAGAGAAAATGTGACCAAAAAAACCTATATACAGGTTTATAAGAGAAGCGTAGTGAAAAGCATGAACTATAGAGATTCCAGCTGAAACATATTTTCACAAATAGACACAGTGTCACACTGGTTTGTTGTGGGGGGTGTTGCCCAATTATACTCTGAAATGATGGAAGGAAGTCATAAACTTGGTTATCTTTACCAGAAGCTTTGTTTTTAAGAACATAGCAAAGGCACTTTATTTAAAGCAATTTTTTTAAAAGCTGGTTATTGATTTCCTTTCAATTTTGAGAAAGTAAGTTGTGGAAGCGGTGGGTTTTGTTTACATAGCACTATACTGCAAACACACATGCCCCACATTCAGCTAACAAACAGGAGATTTGGGTCATACTTCACAGATCTTTTTTCTCCAAATTATCATTATTTGACATGTCATATGTCTAGAGAAGAAAGAATGAGGAGGAGGAGGAAGGAGAAGAATCAAAACGACTATGTAGCTTTTCCAGCTGATGGTACAGTTATCACAACAGAATTTCTTTGACCAATAGCACTACAACCTGAAGAAAACAATTTTATTATTTAGCATTTAGAAAAAGCACAAACAAGTCTCTACAACTTTCTACACAGAAATATACAATTATTGCCCTCAAAGAAAATGTTGATGGTGTCAATGACTCCTGCAAAACCAAAGAAAATAATTATAATTCTACGCTTGCAACTGGAAGAGCCCTGCAAAATACATGTACCAGAAAGTCTGGTCTCTGACAAAGAGTTAAAACATGTAGTTTCTTTTAACTTGTTGTTTTCTAGGAGTGAATTTAGGTATGTAACTGTATCAAAAAACAACAGTGTTATTAAGGAATGTAATAGGGCAGGTCTTTAAAATTCTAAGCACAGAGTGAAGGAGGAGTGAATTGAAACATTTCTGAATACTACTTTAAACAATATTGTCATAGATGACAACATGATCTAATATTTATTTATGGTCATGAAAGTTTTCTATATCCATCAGGATTCGTGGAGACAAATTTCCCTCACATTCCTTTGGCTTATGAATTAATCTATTCTCAGTGACCAAGAAATTGCAAATCTGAAAGATGTTGTTAAAAGCCACAAACATAACTGGGGAAGAAAATCACAACACAAACAGATGTAGCCACTATGCAACCATTTTGCATGTTCCAGACATTTCCCAATAAATGAGAATGTAATAAAATGAAATTCAGAGTAACTGTCACTGTACTCGTTTGCTAGATTTTCTGGACAAGCAAATCAACATCATCAGAGATGTGAAATGCTGTAATCAGGAACACCTTTTACTGGAGATTTATCAATTGGAGAAGGGCCTACTATCAAACTGCAAAAGTGGGGGGTTACACTGGCTACCCAGTATGTTTCACTGATCATTCTTTTCTGAGCCTTTGCAACTTCAGTCTGCACTTAACAAAAGCTAAAACTAAAGTTAAAGGCCAAACATACACTTGGAACATAGAATACATGACTGCTAGCAAAAGGAGTTCAGTGTTCCTCAAATTACCTAGGAGCTAATTTCTTCACTAGCATGTTTTTTAACCAAAAGAAACCCAAAAAACCAACAAACAAGAAAACACCCCATACTGTTTATTGAGTGGTATTAGTACAACTAAGAAAGAGACAGCACTTGCTCTTGTTTAGCATCTCTTTAACCACATAGTGTTTGGCATGCTTCAGCACAACAGGAGTCCAGAATTCACCCCCTTAACTGTTCAGGAAATAATTTCCAGTCACCTATGTAATATCTGATCACAGGACAGAACTGGTCCCCACTTGAATACCACTTGGTAGTTCAGTTTTAACTTATGGTTCTGTCAAGCTATATTAACTAATTAGTGGCTTGGAAACAGTAGACAGGGTATGTAATGTCTGGGGTCCCAGGCTTTAGAATATTTTGCCCAAAAGGGAGTGATTAGTCTATCACTCACAAACACACAGAGTCACTTTAAGTTTTACTTCCTTTGTAAAACACCTTCCAAACTGAAGACTACTGAATGAGTTCAGAGAAGAGCTACACTAAGCTGTCTATTCAAATTGTAAAAGTATCATTCTTGAAACACTATTTATGGGGAAGACAGATTTACATAATCCTCATCCCTTTCTGTTCAGAACTGGACAATTGATAGGAAACTCAGAGCTGTTAATTTCTACAGTTAATCTTAATGGTTGATTTTATGCTCGCAAACGTTATTCTAAGGTGTTAGAGTAAATAGAACACTACACTGTTGTTGATTTAAGTGATTATACATACTTTTTCCCATCCAAAGAATTATTTACTAAGGCAACAAACTCAAAATGAATATAAAAGTACTCTTTTTTATTCATGGTGGAGTTCACCCACAGAATTCATTGCCACAGGATATTATCAAAACTAACACTGCAGTTGGAATTAATAATATAAAAGAAATTAAAATACAGAATAACAACCTTAATGTGACTTTCAAGTTTTACAACTGCCTACTTAAGATACGAAAGGGACAGGTAAGACCCTCAGGAAAAGAGAAGTGCATTAATACAACCACATCCTGAACATTATGCATCAAAGGATATACGTCTAACAAACACACGAAAACAGACGATTTATCTGGCAAAATATCCCGGTATACCAGTTTCTCTCAGTAAAAGAATGAGAAGGGTCCTTCACTCATATTCCAGTCAGCAAAAACTGCACTTTCTCTGAAAACTCCTTATCCACACACTACCAGTTTCTGACCTGCTTAGTTTCAGAGACCTCTCAAGATGACTGAAGATCTGTGATCACCACTAAAATAATCCTACTGACAACTTTTACCCTAGAAAACAAATCTGGATTGATTTAGCTACAAATATTGATCAACCTGCTGCAGTACAGGAAAAAAATCATACAGCCTCTTAGTAGCAAATCATACTTAGAGTATCTTTAGAACTGCCTAAAGATATTAGAAAGGCTAGTACAATCTACTGACTACATAGACTTTTTCACTAATTAGACCTTGCTAGCTTCATTCTTCACAATGGAAATCAGTCTGCTTGTCAGAGTGCTGCAGTTTAACAGATGAAAGCAGTTACTGATGTTCCTCGAGTGAAGCATTATCCTCGAAAAAAGACACCACAGCTTCACAAAGGCTGTAATTTCAAAGTGGAAAGACTTAGAGAAAAAAATGGGGAGTGTAAACACTCAGCAACTTTACACACTTGTAGAAAAGGTTTTACTGTTCTGAAGGAGCACGTAATTTGCTGTCCCTTTCAGATACAATCCTTTGGATGATACTTCCTTTCAAGAGTCCTTTTAGCAGCACCAGCCACTCTGATGTTGTTCGGCTTTTGCCAGCATTTGCAACTCTGCTACTCCAACAAACATATCGGTAAAGATGTAACACAAACTTATTTTAGTGTTTAAGTGGTTAAAACTGTTGAACTCTGTCCCCCTGCCTATTGTGTATCAGCTGTTGTTTCCTGCATTTTCGGACTTTTAGCAAATACCTGAAATGAAAGAGCACCATAGCTACACCCGTACAGGTGTTATGATAGTACCATTCTCTTTCCTGATCTCCATCAGAAACATCCACCAAAAAAGGAGTTATCACCAAATACACATAGGTCTGTCATTTCATGTTTTGATTCGACTGCTCTGATTAAAAAAAAAAAGAAATAAAGAAAAAGCACAAAAAAACAAAATATGGCTCAGTGTCGTACTTGCAATTTAGAAGAGAGGGAATTTCATGGATGACACGATTTGCATGAGCCCCAGCACAACAAATAAAGGATTCAAATGGTTTCCAGTTCTGACAGTCACCAGGCAAATTGTTCACTTTCTTCAAGTAACTCTCTCCAGTCAGCTGTCTCCCACTGATTTCCATTCCCGTGATCAACACTATCTGTGGAACAAGATACCCACCAGGCAAGCCCTAGCCCTTGCAAACTTGTAGGTTCTGGTTTTAGCTGATCTTAGTAATTAAGTGAATTCAAACCACTTAACAGAATAGTTAGGATAAATAAGTAGCGAAGGTAAGGATTTATGAAGTTTTATTCCTATTTTTTTGTGGGATTAATCTTGAAATGATTTTCCAGCCTGAGTGCTAGGGAAGAAGCACAGGCAGTCAACTCGAGATGGCTGTTGCACAAGAGAGAGGAAGCACTGTGCTTGCAGGAGACTCTCCACTCTCTCCAAAACTCTCTCCTCTGGATCTTAATAGACCCTAGGTACAAGCCACAGACCTTGCAATGACATTTTCTTTTTGTGCACAAGAACATCCAACCCTGTGCCCAGAAGCCTGGAAAATGTTGCTCCTGCAAGGCTGTATATATATTGCTCCTGCTTGACACCTTTCACCTGCTCTCATTGAACAAGGCAAAATTTCCTGTAATCAAAGAAGCCAGATAAATTAGTTTAAATCATTTTAAGTGGGAAGGAAAGCTTTCATTTTAGCTGGTTTAGGATCTCTTGTGCAAACTGACATCCAAGTTAACTTCTTTTTTAGCATGCTACCCACTAATGATTCCTACACTCTTTGTTGCTGTGACTAATACTTTTATGAGTGTTCTGGGACAACAGCAGAGTTTCATAATGTAATGGGAAGTCTATGTGAATCTTTATCATGATGTTCCCTATCATTCTCTTGGTACATCATAATAAATATTCCCAAATTCCCTCATTATGACAAAAAAACTCTCACCAGTCTGCTCTTTGCCTTCTTTTCAGTAACTGATCAATTTTAGAGCATAATTAGCATGACTCTCCCTGTCTACAGGAAGTTTATTTCAACTTTAAAAGTATCAAAGTTTTTTGATATATATGTATTCATTGTCACAAGCAATGCCACCACACAAACTGCCCTCTAGTCTGAACAGTCTGGCATCACAACTTGCTATGTCATCACCTGCAGAGACAGGCACATAAAAATCGTTCAGTCACCTGAATACTGCAACAAAATGTCATAATCTATGATCATTTCTTGAACAGTCACCTCCAGTGAAATCAATGGAAAGAACAAAATAAATAATCCAAGCAGAGCGTAGTTTGCTGCCTCCACAGGCTTGCCTTAGTATTACAGCTGTCCCGGCTGTCCAATTTACTCTCTATAGGAAATGTGAGTAGCAGTAATTCAAAGCAGCAAAACACATAGGGAGGCATCAGATTCTGAAATACATTTCAAACACGTGATTTAAGAAACATTTTAGTACCTGGTAATGTAGTAATTCAGGTATTTACCCTTCAAAATTTTCATCAGTATTTGTTAATCTGGGGATAAAAGATCACACAAGCACCCTGGATTCTACCTTTTCCTTCCAAGGCAGAACACAAACCTCACTCCCACTGAGGCACTTCCAACAAGTGAATATATGTATTTTTGAAAATACTCTAATGATTTAACAAATCTTCTCTGTAACATACTGTTCATATCCTGAAGAGATGCTAATTTTGATTCATTCAGTATCATTCTCATGAGTACTGGTTGCTGAAAGGAGAAATAAAAGGAAGAAAAGGAATTCCTGCTATTTACCAGGAGTTTAAGTATTTGGCTCAAAGAAAGCAGTGAAAATTTCCAAGTAATATCTGAACTCTGTCACCAAAACAGTTCTAAAGTATTTTCTTTTTGCCTGCCATTGCTTACAAAACATTGATACCTGCAGTCAACCCCTCAGAAAACCCCAAACCTTCTAGAAGCTTCTACAACTCTTAGTTCATCTGGGTCAAAATTCAAGAGTTCAGAAAGCAAGTGCAACTTCTGGGAAGCACTTGGCCCAGGCAACTGCCTCACTGAAGGCCATTTGCTGATAACATTCAATCCAACAGCACCAGTCAAAACCCAGAGAAAGACATCCTCTGGAAAAATGTCCTAAGCATTTTCTTCCCCAGCAGCACATTTGAAAATAACCATATTTCGCTTAAGAGAAATGAACTAATGAATTGTGTGTGAAGTAAAACAATTGGAAGCAGTATAATTAAAAACTGTTATCAAGTAAGCCAGCTTTGTGGTTCAAGTCTCTAGAAACCAAAGAAAGCAATTACCAAAAGATTGCTCTGATGCCTTACTTCAACACAACAAATCACTTCTTGTATTTTTCAAGTACATATGAGTAACAAAAAAACAACAGGTTCACACCAAGGCTCAAGTTCTAAAAGACATAACACAAAAAGCCCACTTTCCACCACCAGTGCCAAAAGCTCCCTCTCCTCTATTTTGTTATTTGTTTTTTCAGCATTGTCCTACTACAGTACAGAAAAAAATATCACATTGTAGTAACCACACTAAAAAAGACCAATCCAATAGAGTACCCAATTCTCTTGGTCTTACTACAGAACACAGTACTTTATTTGCAATAAGTTTCACATTACTGTAAGTTACTATTTAAACTCTAGGATCACACTGGACTGAACATAAGATTTCTATCATGAAAATAACATGACAGGATCAATCTTGAAGTCATAAGCCCACAATCAGCTTTTCAATCTCCAGAGCCTTTCATTTTGTGCATGTTAAATTTCGTGTCTTCATCAGACACTTGAGACGAATCATTCTTGAGCTTTAAATGGATACATTTAGGCTTACCTGCACAGGATTAGACACTTCAGTGCTACAGATCTGATTCTAAAAATTCTTACAAGGAACGGTGATTTCTCAGTTATGTGGTACTGATCAGTGCTTGGAAAGTATTTCATCCCAGCAAACCAACATTTTTTTATACATGCAAACTAGCATTAGTATTTATTTTAAAATATGTAAACTTCAGGTATTTAGATTTTAAGACTTAAAGCATTAACCATTTTAACAGTATTTAAAGAATCCATTTTCAGCTTAGCAGATGTGTTATTTTTAATGAGTTTGCCACAGCTGCCATTGCCCTTCAAACACCTGGTCAGGGCTCTCCAACCTCATTACTTTTTAGACTTAGAAACAAAAAAGTAAATTATACCATGGTAAGAAACTGTAGTAATTGAGCATTTTAAAATCACACATGATGGATTTTGAACCAAAAGAACCACTCTGTATTTCCACGCTTCTGGCAGTGCCAGACACATTCACTGCTCAGACAGGGGCAGGAGACACAAAAGCATCAGTCTCGCAGTGAGTCCCTGTGGCAGCCTTTCAGCTGCGGATGTAACCTCACCATAGTCACACAAAAAACCATCACTCTAAAAAGCCTTTTCCAGAAGCCCATGAAACACTTCCTTGATGCCTTGGAAAGGAAGGGAGGACTGGCTCAGGGACAACTCAGGTGCAGAGACAAGATAAGTGCGAGAGTGAAGCGGGCTGAACTGTGTTTCACCCTAGTGAGGGCTCTGCTAAGAGCTTGTAAAGGGGAAAAAATAACACCTACAGATACAGTAAACTAAGGTAAGAGAAAAGCTGTTTGTCCATTTACCAATTCCTCTCTCAAATCCAACTGAACAAGATCACTAGATCCAAACCCAAAAGTTCCACAGTGGGATTTCTTTTTCATATTCAAGACGGGAAGTGCCTCTTTCAGGTTTTGTATTTCGATTAATCCTAAGATGAGTAAGATTTATGAGCATAAGCAATTCATGACAACATCAGTTCTCATCTGTGGACATATTACTGCAATGCGAAAGTACTTCTGCATCACTAAATATCGGGAATATGGACAGTAAAACCATTGTATCTGAACTTGTTTTGATACAGAAAGAGTCCAGCAAGAGCCGGATTAAGCACCTGACAGAACAATATCCCACCTTATTTTAATACCACAGCAAGCTTTAAATTATTAGAGTAATACTTAAAAAATTTCACTTAACACAATTTCTTTTCTAGAATCCTTTCTTCTCCCCACGTGTCTTTCCAGTGAATTCATCCTCATACTCCAATGATCTTTCATAAATCTAAAGGAAAAAAGGGGCTCATTTGACTCCAAACAGGGGGCTAGCCCTATGTCTAACCCTGGCCTTGAAAGACTTGACTGATACCCCCACCCCTTGGCTTTGAGGGCATCCCACCACCTGCCCCATGCATTACCACCCAGCTCCTCCACCCACACACAGCCTCCCTGCACACCGGCCACCAAGGCACAGACACCTGGTGGCACAGGGACAGCCTTAAAGCCCCTCTCATCTGCTGCCATGGATCTGCGGAACTGCAGCCTTCCCATCACTAGTGGTGGCCACCCAAGCGCAGGGCTGGGCACCTGCGGGGAGGCCACGGGCTCTGGACAGAGCAGAAAGCGGGCGCAGATGCTGGTGACGGTCTGAAAAGCTGCCTCCATCTCATCCCTCATACAACCGTGCTAAGAGCACCCACCACACGGCCTCAGGCAAAGAGACGGGGAAAAAGTGCATTTTCACTCCCAGGCCGCGAAAGCAGGAGGGCTGCACACCGCGAGGCACCAGGGAGCGCCCTGGAACCCGCATGCCTCCGGCGGGGCTGAGGATGGGATCCGCGTCCTCCTTCCCGGAGAAGTCGGAAGCAGGGGAAGGCACCTGGAACCAGAGTGTGGGGCAGCTCCCGGGCAGGGTGGAGGAAAAGATGCTGAAATAGACAGGCGTTGGCAGGGCCACCACAGGGTTAGTCAAGGGCAAAGCCCCGGGAAGGATGCGCGCTTCGGGATCCGCTGGGCAGCCCGGTCCTGGAGGGACACCGAGGCCGCATGGAGAGTGGGAGTCGGTCCGGCAGCCCCGGGCGTTCGCGCCCGCTCCACACGGCCGGAAAGGGGCTGACGGCGGCCCGGGACCAGCCCGGGAGCCCCGCAAGGTACGGCCGGGACCGCTCCGCCGCCCGCGGAGGATGCGCGACGCGGCGCTGACCACCGACGGGTTTCTCTCCGCGCCGTGCATTCCCGGCCTCCGTTCCCCACCTCCCGCCCTGCAGCCCCCACGGCCCCGGAGGCCACCAGCCCCGGCCGAGCCGCCCTCCGCAACCGCGGCTTTGGAAGCCACCCGGTCGTCCTGCGATCTAACGGGCAATCGGGACTTGTTCAGAGTTTTTTCAAGTTGAGCGGAGGGCACGGATTAATATTAACATATTCACCCATGGCTAGACATCGCAGTTCTCCATCCAAAAATAATTAGTTTCTTGGATGGCCGCCTGCTAAGTAACGCGATTTAATAAACTGAAGTTTCTCTCTCTCAAAGTAAATAAAATCTCCCTTCTGAAAACCTCCGTAAATTTGAGAACTGCTCCTTCTGAAAGACGCTCACTCTTCCCTTTACAAAGTACCCCCGACACCCTAACACGGCGGCTGAAGCAGCCTGCCTGGAGGGCAAGCCCTGAATCCTCCTTTCTCCCACGCCTTGCCCGACGATGCGGGACGACGCGGGACTCGGGAAGCAGCGGCAGCTGTTCCGAGCGAAGAGCCGCGGAGCCCCGCACGCCGGTGCCGTGGCGGCGAGCAGAGCCCCATCACACGTGCGAGCCCCGCACCTCCGGGCGGACACCAGCGGCGACAAAAATTTGGAACAACAACAAACATATAAGAAATTAGGGGCGAGTTATGAAGTTTAAAGTTTCTTGGAAAATAGCGAAACGGGGGAGACGCCACGAGAAAGGAGAGTGGAGCATCCCGCAAGCCGCCGGCCCTGGCGGGCAGAGACGGTGGTCCCACGGCCCGGGGACGCGCACCCGCCCGGGGACCCATAGAGGGAGGGAGGGAGGGAAGGAGGGAATGAGGGACGTACCGGCAGTCAGGCACACGGGCAGGAGCAGCCGGAAGGTGAGCCCGCACACCACCTCGCTGGCCATCGCGGCGGGNNNCTCTAATCTGTTCACTTCCCACCCCTCCTTCCCCTCCCCGCCTCCCCGCCTTTCAGCAGCACATTTAGGTCCATAAGAAAATTGTCGCCTGGAAAAAAGTGGATCTCCGGTGGCTGGAATGTATTTGACTTTTCTGGAAAGCTTTTTACCCTTTAAAATACGGTGCTGGTTAGAAAGTGCTCTGGGTTTAAAGGGACCGCTTCAAGGCCCAGCTGGTCCTGTGTCCTTGTGCCTGTACTGAATGAATCTCACAGGCGGGGGTGAAATAGTGATGCTGTAAAATAGAAAGTTACTAATGTTGTTATCAATGCAAGTATGTGTTTCGTTTTTGGCAATGTATTGCAATCCCCCACACTTAAATGAGGGAAGTTCAGACTGAACATCCTCTTCCTGGAGGCAGTGCTTTAGGTAACTTCACCCCTGCGCCAGATCTGGAGTAAGTGAAAGCAGGAGCAGTGACCCTGTGGTCCTTGACACAATTTCTCAGCCCTTCCTCCTGGTGAAGGACCTCATCCAGTCTTACTTCAAATGTAAAGAGTCCTAGATTTTGCTCTTGAAGTCTTGTTTGAATGTTTGTTTTGTTTTTTTTTTTTTTTACTCTCATAATTACTTGAGCACATTTTGCTTTCCTGTGCTTTCTAAAAGAAATTATTTTCGTATCCTTCTTGCAGAAAAAAATGATTGCAACCATGAATGTGACTCATAGGAAAATACACAGGGTCTTTTAAAGAAAAAATTTAAAACTATGCATTTGGGGGGTTCAAATGACAAATGCTGAGCCATGCAGACATCTGATTTTTGTTTTATGAATAACGGCAATTATTCGGATATTCAAATATTATGCAACAAGCTAACAGAATCTGATACAAGTATATTTGAGAAGAACTCTGGACTTACAAATATGAAAATGCTCAGAAAAATTAAGAAAAATCAGCTACGGACAGTAATTCCGTGTGCCTAATGGGTCTGATAAAAGGAACCCTATCACCAGAGCTTGAGCCTCCTCTGAGGAGGTACGGTCAGCTCACAGACAGCGTGTGGAGTTAAAATGTAACCTCTGTCTTTACAGAGCTTGTAAGGAAGCCCTGTCCCAGCAGGTTGAATGTGATGCCTCAACTCGCTGTCAGGACACAGCCTGTGGAGATTGCTCCCTCCCTTCCTGCATTCAGGCCCAGTGTGTCTCTCCAATACATCTCGACCATGAACCAAGCCTGGATATGTGATTATTCTCAGTCTTCTGGCACAGGTTTCTGTGCACATCAATCTTTGCGAATACACCTAGTGATGGTGTCTGTAGGTGGCAGAACACTAGGATCAGCAACTACTTAATCTGCTAAAGTGTCTGATCAGCCTGTGGTAAAGTCAATCCCAGCGTTGTTATAAGACCACAGGATCCATATCAAAAATTTAAAGTTCCTAAGGAAAGTCTCCTTGCCTTAGTGACTACAAAGCTGCAGTTAATAGTAGTCTCTGTATCACAGTAGTATCTGTGTAGGATACATGCACAGCTGGAACATTCTGTGCACTTTGGCAGCATATCTTCAGATATTGATAGGGTTTGGGATGTTTTCTTTTGTTTTGTTGTTTTTTGTTTTGTTTTAGAGTTTTTCAAATTCACTAAAGCAAGGATGAAGTGTTTATTACCTTTATAGTACAGTTACCAACTACTTTACTTCAGGAAGCACTGATTTTATGCTAGTGTTTGGAAAATAATTAGCCAGTTTTCAATACTTGCCATTCATGAAAAAACTCTGTATGAAAAGAGGAGTTCAAATACACGTATTGCGTGGCCCCTTACATTTTACCAGACTGTTCCTCTACTGCAAAATCTGTGCAGCCGCAGTGCCACCTTTTGGCTAAAATGTCTTTCATGTAAGTAACAACATCTCTTTCCCACAACTGCTGAAAGTTAACTGTTTGCATACAGCGAATTTTGAGAGAACAACAAAATGTCCAACCACACACTTCTGCAGTGGTAAAAAATATAAAAACATACATGAAGCCCTACCAAGAATTGTATATGCCTTCTGTAGCTCAGCTGTCGACAGAAACAATAAATGCATTAACTTGAAAATTGGGGAGGCACTTTAGCCAGCATGGAAACAATAAAGCACAGGTCTCTGACTAAAATATATATAGAGAAACTGAATTAACGGGGAAAGTGTCCATTGGATTAGGTGTACATAATAGAGAACAATGATTAGAAATAGGCCAGGAGCTTATTTAGCTGATGCCAGTTTTGCAAGTGACATGAAAGCAATTTGAATGTAAAGCAAGAGGTTTGCTTCTTCCCTAAGGGCATACAACTTACTGAAATCACACTGTGGGCCACACAGTTTTCCTCTTTCCCTCTGCAAACCACAGGAAATTGCCAGACTCTGTGAGTCCTTCAGCATCCAGTATATTTGCTAGCAGTGGATGTACCTATCTCACCACCTACCAGCATTTCTTTCCCTTATTTCAGCTACCAGTATCTCAGCCTCCCAGGTGTGTAACACCCACCTTAGGTGAAAACAGTTTGGCACTGGGGAAGTTGATGAAGCCTCAATAAGAGTGGGAAGATCTTACTTTCATAAAATAACAAACCTCAGCCATGAAAAGATTTGCTCTACCTCACCTTATCACCTTCTCTGTAGTGATAATTTGGGAGTTTTTTGGGAAAATGTTGTTCCCACTCCATCCAGTATGCAAAATCAGTGCCAGTGAATAGAGTCAGAGGCAAAGAGAGCTACTGGGGAGGAAAAAAGTCCAGAATGTATTGTGTCACCAATTCCATTAGGTAGAATATAATCATTTAGAATTGGTGGTTGAAGTTGACTGTATTGAGCTGACTGACTGTCCAAAACAGTGCTGTTCAGAAAAACAGCTTCTAATTGCCTGAGCTTTCTTGTTTGTTGGGCTGTTTGAATCATGAACTCACGCCTTTGTTCTAACATTCAGAGACTCTGAATAATAAAAACAAGGGCTTGACTATGGATATATGTATGTATGTATCTATCTATCTATCTATCTATATATATATATATAATGTGATCATACAATCCATACAGTTGGGGAGCTCCATAAATGAGTGCTAAAGTAGCTGAAGAAATAAAACTCCTCTACATAAACAGGCAGCAAGGCATTAAGTTCCACTGAGAGGCAGGAGAAGTTACTGAAACCTTTTCAGGGCAGCCACTGCTCTACAGTGCTGGTTTATATTTGTTATTCTTACAATATGAGAGTCTTGCTTTGGGGACCTGTGGGGAAGGAAATGGCTTTAACATTTGCAGTGATGATTAACTAGCATGTTATGTCTCTTGATCCGTGCTCCCTAAGAATACATGAAAACATCCTGCTCCTCGTACCTATTCTCCTCCTGCTCAATCCTGTCAGCAGCTGGGAGAACAGCCTGCAGCGCCTCACCAGGAGTCAAGCAATTCAGTTTTTAAGCTTAGCTCACATTCAGCTCTGACTGAAGCTGTTTTTGTTCACTTCCAGCATGAAGTTCAGCTAAACTTCAAAATAATATTTAAGTTCAGTTCTGGTTCAAGAAAAGTTAAAAAAAATAGTTCAAACTGATTTTTGGTTCAGAGTAAGTTTAATGTCCCAGTACCAGCAGTAGTCAGTAACTATTTTATCTTCTTAAATTATGAGCTTGTCTTGCCTTACAATAAGGAAATTCATTCTACTCAAATGTATGCTGAGTAGGCATCCTTAGAAATGTTCAGCTGCCCCAGCAGACCAGGAAAGTTTCTTAGGAGCCTCCAAATTTCTTCCATGCTTGATTTATGTTCCATTCATTAATCCACAACTTCACCACTCATTTCAGGTGAATTAGAACACAGGGTGTGCAGAAACTTTCTAAAATCAAATGCATTACCAAAGGTCTGATTTTTTTTGCCTCCTAGCCTTTGTTAGTGTTCACGTCACAGAGTCAGTCTAGAACTTTCATCTTGCTCAGTAAATACCTATTTATAGAAACTCTTGTTGATTGCTGGTCTTGTTCTGATGGGTTTAACAATCTGATCAATTAGGAAGCATCAAAATGTTATTATCTTTACCTGAGAATAATGTAAAACCCAACAGGAGAGATTTGTCGTGCACTCAGGCAGTTCTAGTTTCATCACATTGCATAGGACATCAAACCTGGCAGCCTCCAAATGGTGTCTCAAAGCATCTTTGACTGTCGGTGCAAATATAAAGGAAATCTGTTCTTGAACACTGAACACTTCCACATAGCTCAGAAGCTAATCATTAGGAGTTCATTATGACATTTACATTTATTATGACAGTTACAGGAAATGGCATTGTCTAGCGGTCAGTACAGAGGACTAACAAAACAAAGCTGTTCACTGAACTGATGGAAACTAAACACATCCCCAAGCTCCTCCGGCATTATTGCGTGGATGCATCAATAATACAGGAAAGCTCCTCCATATCCATTAACAAGAGAGGCTAGACAAGGTGGGAACAAGTGGGATCTTCACACAGAACTGTGACATTACATACCTGTAAATTTACTCATATCAGTATGATATTTTAAAATTTAAAAATTTTTTAAATTATACATGAATTCCATTTGCTCCTTTCAAAACAAGTAAGCAGGTGAGCCACTGTTTTGTTTGCTTGCAAGTTTCTTTTCTTGATGGAATAAGAAATATAGGATAGCTTCAACAGGTTAGGATTATTAGTACTGTTAATATTTTTCTGATTAGATTATCAGATTTCTCTGATTGCTGAGGCAAATTATATCAGGGAATTTTAAGCACCACATCTCAGTAGTTATAAAAAAAAAATAGTAAAAATAATTCTAATTCAGCGTGCATGGTTTACCTGCCTGCATGTAATCATATTATACATTGAAAAAAATTTTGAAAAGATTGTGCAAAGTCTGAAAGGATTGTTCAATAAACAATGAACCATGAATTTTCCCCTGCATGTTCAGAGTCCAAACATGAGCAGACTGTCAAATAACAAACAGGCATGTCACATAATTAAAACTGTCTAGTGAAAGAGCAGCGTTTGTAAAGAGTATTTTTCAGTCTGAAAAAAACACGAGTAATAAATTTCCTACTCGTCACTGAAAAAGAATTAACCATTTAGAGTATTCGTTTAATACATTTACATTTCAAGCATATTTTAAAGAAAATTTTAAAACAAACTGGAACAATGCCATTCTTGGTTATGCTGTGTAATCAAGATCATTGGTTTGACTATGGATAATAACAACATGATCATAAAGCGCGTGATGAAATTAAGTGGTTCCAAGAGAGTCCTGAACAGACTGTTGTAAACACAGAGCTATGCAACAGATCTGAGTTAGCTGGAATTAAACCATGAAACATTCATCTGGGCTCCTTTGGAAATGGCTGTCAGCAATGCTCTGTGGTGGTGGGGATATGATTAGTAGCTGGCAGGGAGCTGGGCCTTTGCATCACAGAAGCACCATTGCAATTTACACTTCTGCTGGTGGCATCAGTGCAGAGCAAAGAGAAATGAGGCAGAGCAGATCCCAAAGCATGCTGGACCAAAACCAGAATTCTCTGAGGAGCAGTATAGCAGTAAAATAATAGATTTATTACCCAAGTGAAAGAGCAGACATCACTTCACACACCTGTGCTTCAGCCAGAACTCCTTCCTCCAGCTGAGCCTACGCAATCAAGGAAATCGCTAACTCCTGCAGGTCCTGAGCTCAGATCCAGTTTAAGCTGACTGTGACTGAAATGCATCATTCCTGAAAGCTGGGCAGTGGGCAGGCATGCCCTAGAAACACTCTTCTTCACTCACATGGGAATCGAGGGCAAGGAGCGCTCCCTTCTAGTGAGACAATGAAATGCCTCCAGCCTGATGTCTCTTTTCAGTTTCACCATGTCTTCCACCTCATCTCTCCTTGCCTTTCTGCAGAGCCTACTGTTGCAACATCCACTCTGTGAAAGGGCTGGAGAAGCACAACCTGTTCTTTTGCTTCCTTTTATCTGGACACTGAAAAAATCCGTATAAATCTGTGTGCGTTACCACACCCTAGGCAGCCTCAGGTGGATCTGCAACGTAAGGAAGCAGAAGGGAGTTTTCAGGTTGAAAAGGGAAGTGGCTCCAGCAAAGTTTTGCTAGGAAAGCTGCTGGCACACCTCATCTCAGTCACCTGATGGGTGAGCAGACACATAGTCCTTCACCTCTCCCCTTTTCTCATTTTTTCTGTCTCTCCAGGATAAACTTCTCAAGAGAAGCCCTTAATAACTGAAGGATAAACTTGGCTGGGAGGAGATGGACAAAATGAGGAAGCGAAGGGAAGGAAATGGTTTTATGTTCACACACACATGTGTGTTTCATCCCTGTCTTGGGTAGGAAAGAGAGAGTCAAGAAATAGGAGAGGAAGTCAGCTGGTGAATGGCTCCAGGCAAAAGAGAGAATTACCTGGCAAGGGTTACTCCATACAGCAGTATACATTTAAAAATAATTTTTAAAACTTTGGTTTGGATAGAGGTATCTGTCCCCAGAGCAACCAACAATGGAAAACCAAGCAACAATAATTTTCCATTCCAATGACTAGTGCTATAATTAGATAATAATGCTAGAAATTTAGTCCACTTCGAGGTGAAACAGGAAAGTCATGCATGCTGCCTGACAGCTGAAAAAAAAATCCCTGTTAATTCATTTGCAGGGACTGTTTCTGCGGTCAGACAGATTTCTTTAGTAGTGAAAATTCAGCAGCTCCAAATAATTACTGCTGAACTAAGGAGAGAGTTTCAAGCTGAGCTCTCAAACATCATGTGACACTAAGGACCAGACACCCTGCACACACCATTGGTGACCTGGACAACAAGCATGGACTGTAAACTCTCCTCTCAGCCAAGGAGTCAAAGCTGGCAAAGGACAAGCACATTGACCAGTGTGCGAAAACCTGGAATACCACTGCTTGTGGCACATTTGTTTCATGGCACAAGAAGACAAGTTTGTCTTAGAAAAACACTGCCTTCACTCTTAAGAGGAAGAACACTACTGGAAAAAGCATACAAAACTTACAAAGCACATGACTGGAGTCACAGGATGGAATCCTAATTAATATTTTTGTCCAAAAAAGCTTAATTTTAATTCTCCATTCAGATACCAGTTTGATTCAGCTTTGCATTATAGACTAAAAAAATACCAATTAAAACCCCTCCAAATAATTTAAGTATCATTTTGTCTCTAAGATGAGAGAGAACTACTACAAGTTATGCCAGGGAGGTTTGGATTGCATATTAGGACAAATTTCTTCACTGAAAGGGTTGTCAAGCACTGGAACAGGCTGCCCAGGGAAGTGATTGAGCCACCATCCCTCGAGGTATTTCAATAATGTGTAGATGTGGCACTTAAGGATGTGGTTAATGATGGATTTAGCAGTGCTGGGTTAGTCATTGGACTCAATCATTTGAAAATCTTTTCCAACCTAAATGATTCTATGATTCTGTGACTGTGCATGTTCCTATGGTCTGGGGTACAAACTGAGATTTAAATGTGAAATTGATGCAGGCATGTGAACATGGAAAATATTCTGGATCCCACATAAGCATTGCCAAACTTGTTTCATTAAATGAATTAAAAAACCAACAAAAACAAAACAAAAAACCACCAACAAAAACAGAAACACCAAACAGAATTATAGATGCAAACCTACTTTTTGGTAGATAGTGAGGTTCCTTTCACTGCTTCTAAGTCTTTTGGAATGTTATCCAGAGATATAAAATTTTCCATTTACATTATAGAGAGAGTATAAATAAAAACTTTTGGAATTCCTTCTGGGAATAGATCCATTCAGCTACATATTGAGGAGTTGTACCTACTCTGGTAGTTCTATTATGTTTTCCCATTAATTCTGTATTTTTTTCTAATTGTATTTCTACACTTAAAAATACTAATATCTATCTGAAAATAAGACAATAGTAACTGAACACACTGTTGGATCTGCCCAGAAAAAAAGGAAATGTGTTTTTTAATATGGCAAGTGGATTCAATTTCTGAGTAGCTTTATTATTCTCAACAGGATCAAGTCAATCTCCAAAGAAGCACAAGGAGCTCCACAGTATCAGATTCAAATGCCAATGTGCAGCCCTCTGACACTGTGGGATCCATAAACCAATTTCTTCTTGTTGTTTTTTTTTTTTTTATTCTACAGAGGTGTGTACTGGGATTTGGGTAATTCATGTGTGACAGATCCATGAGGCATCCATCTGAAAGTGGCGCAAAATGGGCCAAGCAAGCACAAGTTGTTTTATCTGTCCCATTCCTACAAGGCTCAAGTAGGTGGCTCCCAGCCCTAAAACACAAACATAGCACCATTAGCAAGGTCAAAGGATCTGCACCACTACACTTTCTCAAGTGGTTCTGCTGCTGCACAAACCTCTGCTCTCACGGTAACTTGTTTGATAGTTAAGTGGGCACATGTAAAGATTGGGGGTGTGATACGTTTTATATACATGGATATTTTCACCACTCAGTTTGGGAGCTCAGTCTTCCAAAAAAGTTAAGAGAGAGCTGCAGGCACCTCCAGAGGGCAATCCAGAGCTCCTATTTTGAAAGTGCTGGATTTTTCTCTGAAGTTACTCATCACTGCCTTCACTAAGTCCTTAGCAAGACCAGAGGGTTGGTAGTCAGTCCATTCCTGGTTTACCTGCCCATTACAAGCCCATATGGGCAGTAGGGATAGAGGGGCAGCGGGATGCCAGGATTACCCAGCTCCTGTGCACAGTAGCATTCTTTGCCATGAGGTCATGAGTCTACACCCCAAGATACCTGACATTAGGCTGAGTAAACAAGCCCTTTGCATCCTTACCTCTCCTTGGTCAACTCAGCTCAGCTGGAAAGAGAAATCAGCCAGGTAAGGGCTTGGCTGGATGGATGTAGACAGAGAGTTGTGGTCAATGGCTCTATGTCCAGGTGGAGGCAGGTGACAAGTGGTGTCTCTCAGGGTTCTGTCCTGGGCAACCATGAAGTTGACAATATTTTTTTGCAAAATTCCGCATGGACTTTCCAAAAATTGCAAATGGTCAACATCCTACTAGTGAACCTCATCATGTAACTTGCATTCTTCTCACTTCTTCTGCATGTTCAGGAAAATCCTGTAGAGTTATGAAAAGCAAAGTGACATTTTAAATATCAGTTCAATATTCTGTCCTTTTTGTACAAGTTTCCTCCAGAAGAGTGGCAAAAGCAATTTAAAAAAATAAAAGTTCTGTTTACTGTAAAACAAAGACTAGAAAGACAAAACAGAAAAGTCAGAGGGAGAAAAGACCTATGTTTAATATGTCTTTAAAAATTAAATTTTGCTACTGTCATTATATGATGTATTTTTATTTTGATGCAGAAAAACATAGTTGAGCATAATGCTAAAGTTTATATTTTATCACCTTATCCAAGGTGCTAAAAACATGTTGGCTGTTGTAGTTAAGAGACACAAAAGATTAACCCAGACTACCACTGTCACTACCCCCCTTGGACATCAAAGCACAAGTAACCAGGTATGGTAACTAAGACAAGACTGGATGTAGGCTTTGTCCTAGACCTGGGATTGGTGTCTCTAGAACCTCAGTGAAATACCTGGCTCAAACACTGAGCACAGGTGGAGAATGAGGTGTTTCAAATGTCATAGAAATTGGAGGCAGAGCTGAGCTTTATCATTATAGGGACAAGACAGGGAGATCCCCTTCTTGCCCTTCCCTTGATTCCTCCTGTCCCTTGTGTTTACAAGTATACCTGGGAAGGGGAAAATCTTTCCCCTTCTTCTATGTCTTCTATCTATTTGTAAAATACCCACAAATAACTTTGCAGTGGTTGTCTTCCAGGCTGTTCTCCTCTCACTATTTTCCAAAGCCGTGTTAATGTAACTGCTTATTTGCAAACAGCACACAGATTTAAAAGCAATGGAGGAGGATAGGAACTCTTTGGCTGGGATCAAATATTTTGTTAAACATATGATGCATGTCTCTTTGCAGATGAAAACAGACTAGATAAGAGGAATGACCTTCAGTTTCTCGTTAGAGAAATGTTTTCCCTCATTCTCTCCTGTCTTTGCTTTGTTTTGAAGCTTCTTCCTTGCAAGAAAAGCTTGTACAAAGACAGTAATCAAATGGTTTGTACAGTTATTAAACCAATTTTGTAGGGGAAGTGACAGTTCTCTTACTCAAAAATGTACATGCAAAGTAGTCTAAAAGTAGGAAGTGAAGCCCCCATGAACCATGAATATTCTATACTTTCTCTGCATGCAGTATTTAGTAAAATATTTAGTATGGAGTATTTAGTAAAGCACAAGTTTCAAAGTTACTGCAGAACTTTTAAGTGCCAGCATTGACTGCTACCTGAGCATAAGAAAGGCGCAAACAGTGTCCTCAAGGTTCAGGACCAATTTTTAGAAGCAAGTTGTTGCCTAATGAACAAAGAGGGGCAGAAATAGTTACGGTCCTTTTGAGTGTCTGTGTGAAATTTCTGTCACCTTGGAGGCATCCCAGAGCTAGGAGAGGGATACAAGCCATCCATCACCTCTGCAGTCACATAGCCTATTCAAAAGGAAAGGACAGGGTTTACACCAGTGAGCCCTCTTCACCCCTTTCTACTTGTCTCATGCACTCAGCCACAGATCTTCAAGCCAAAATGCAGGAGCCAACCATTAAGACATGCAGGTGGCATGTTTGAAGGGGCAATGTCTTTACAAAAAAGGTTCAAATACTAAGCAAAGAGTTTGGTGCAGCTGTGCCTCTCCATGATCAGCTGCTGGGATAAGGCGAAACAGCTGCTGATTTGGTGTGCTGGCTTTGGTTGGGGTAGAGTTAATTTTCTTCATAGTAGCTGGTGTGGGGCCATGTTTTGGATTGGTGAGGAAAACAATGTTGGTCATTCAGGGATGTTTTTGTTACTGCTGAGCAGTGCTTACATAGAGTCAAAGTCTTTACTGCCTCTCACACCACCCCACCAGCGAGGAGGCTGAGGGGTGCACAAGAAGCTGGGAGAGGACACAGCCAGGACAACTGACCCCCACTGGCCACAGGGACATTCCATACCATATGGCATCACATTCAGTATATACAGCTGGGGGAACAAGAAGGAAGAGGTGTTTGTCTTCCCAAGTCACCGTTAAATAAGCCCTGCTGTCCTGGAGATGGCTGAGCACCTGACTGCCCATAGGATGTGGTGAATAAATTCCTTGTTTTCCTTTGCTTGTGTGCACAGCTTTTGCTTTAACTTTAAACTGTCTTTATACCAACCCATGGATTTTCTCACTTTTACCCTTTCAATTCTCTCATATATCCCACTGAAGGAGAATAAGTGGGCATCAGGATGGTGTTTCTTTGCCAGCTGGGGTTAAACCATGGCAAATAATCAACAATCACACTGTAAAGGACATGCTCAGACTAGAGCTGCTGGATCCAGTGTTACAGGAAGAGTTACATTTATATTCTTGATGCACATGTATTCAGAGACCATCTAGTCAAGATCACAAGACAGAAATGGTTTAGCCTTGACATCATTGGCAATTCTAAAATTGAAAAGGGTTTGTTGTTTTTCTCTCTCCCTTAGAGAATTATGCTCAATATTTTCAAGGAACTGTCATTTCCTGTAAAATAATGTTTATGGTGGCAGGCTCTCAGTCTTTCTGGTAATTTTTTTTCAGAACATTATTATTTATTGTAGCTGTTCTTTGTTCTCTGGTTTTTTGTCTGACTTTCAGCAGGGCTGCCCCATGCCTTTCCAAACTGCAGAGATTTTACCGTAGAGTGGCTCAGAGTCATTTCAATCTATTTAAATGAATGCTGAAAATGCTATCAAACTTCAGTGCCCACTTGAAGGAGATTGTAAGATGAACATCAAAGGAAGATGTCCATGTCTGCATTTTCCCCTTCAAAAGTACTGGGTAGCTCCGTGCAAGAACCATGTTTGTTAAAATCAACACAGCCTGGGAAGCCATGCTAGCTGCCTTTCAGTTTGTTGCTTTTCCTTAGATGTCCCAATAGCCACCCCACATCCTGATCACCATTAGGTCCATATAGATGGGTGGTGTTCAACCACACGCATTCACAATGAAAAGTAACATAAGGAGGATGCTGAAGACCTTGGCATGACATAATAGGTTCCTATTACTAGGTGGTTCAGTTCCACCTCTACCTCAAATCTTCTGATAAACCTGCTGTCAAGTTGTAAACAGAAGGCAATCACACAGTATCAGAATTTAGATAAAGATCTGACTTATCTTGTAAGAATTTATCTCAGTATGACTTGTTAATCCTGAACAGAAATCAATCACAAATGTGCTTCTGACAATAGGGAGCTGCCTCAGCATTTTCAAATCTTCTAGGCTGCAAGAGCAAAATTATTTGCCCCATTCACAGTCCTAGTTAGCTATGCACTTTCCATTGGCTGCAGAAAACTGTAAGAATTGCTTAATGGCAAAACGTGCAATTTGGCAGTGCAGTTTGTGCTCACTAAAAGGAAATAAAATGGCAACAAGGACTTCAGGGAACAGGTTATGGCTCAAAGACATGAAAAGAAAGGAATGAAAGGTTCAAGTTCTGTGCCTACCCCAGGAGACAAAATGTCCACCAAATGCATACTGTAACTAGTGACCTACTGGGGCTGAGACTCAAAGTGCATTGGGTCATGAAAGGTGCTGACAGCATCTCCCCAGAATGTGGAGTTAGAAGGAATAGAGGCATAATATTCTGCTAAGTTTTTACTAGGAAACATGGAGACAGCAGGCAGTGTTCTCCCACTTCCCCTCTGCTCTCTCTCACAGACACTTCCTTTGTCTATACCAGCTGGGTTATTAACAGAATATTGTTTTTCATTCCACTTCTCCTCCCTTTGGGCTTTCTATACTTCTGGTCACAGAAAAGAAGGTAAATAAACCTTTTTCATTACATAGTCTGTCAGAATTTTTCCACACTCACCCAATCTATTAATTTTTTTGTACTTCAAATTTGTTTTTAACCCCCTTCCATTACACTTAGCCTTTTTCAGTTTGTATCTGAATGGACCAATAGAATAAAGTACAACCCTTTCCCTGCAGAAATCCAAAAACAGTTCTTGCAAGGCTCATTTTATGAGAACTTCAATTTTTCCCTTTGTGTAGAAAATCTAATACTTCTATAGACCTGAGAAATGGTCCAAAAGGGAAGATACTTACCATTACCTTCTAGCTGGGCAAAATATTGCAGTTTTCTCATCAGAGAACCAAATGCTTGAGTTTCTTGTCAGATGACTTTCACAGATACATGAGAATATATTTCTTACTTTCCAAGTGGACTTTAAATGTAAATAAGTTTAAAGAGTTGGTACTCCACAGACCAAACTCTGACTACAGAGGGAAAATACAATTTGGTATATTAGCTTCCATACTAGCATTGCTTTAGCTTTTTGAGCTAAGTTGAATTGGTGCTGAAACATGTACTGCTGTATAATTCTAGGAAAACAACTATTCTAGCCTTGGGGCATCTTAAACACAGGGCATGGAGTCAACTGACATAAAAGAGTACAAAGACCATTTCTGTACTAAATAAGAAAAGAATTCCTTATTTTTAAGCACAGTGGTACTGATACAAGAAAGATCAAATAGTAGCTCTTTTCTAAATGTATGTGCTAGCATATTTTCATTCATACCACCACTCCCTCTGCTTACCATTCCCTTTAACTACTTGGCCCTATTCTGCCAGACACTCATCCCTAGCTCTTCCACCCTTATCCATGGTGATCCAGGACTCTGGATTCCCTCTTCAGGCATATACAAAGAAAATCCTGGACTACTACACTTGAAAATTCACTTTACTGAATCCTTTCCCATGAAAACAGAGCAAGTAGCAAAGACAAGTAATTACTAAATGGAGATAGCCAGAGGTTTACAGTCATCAACTCACACAGACAGCCTGGACACTGAGAGAAGAATAATATTTTGTGTGCTAGCAAAGCCTTGGAGAATGAGAAATGTAACATACTTTACAGCAGTGTGAAAGAATAGCTTTTTTCCTGTCAAAAAGAATTTGCAACCTTCTTGTAAAATCCTAAGAATATAAGTATTCTGTTGAAACAAATATTTCTCCTGTCCATATACACATATATAGTAATTGTCTGAGAAAGTGATGACCTCTCCAGAGATTTTTGAATTCACCTTATGAAATGAGAGCTTACTGCTGCCAGCAGTCAGCAGGCCAACTATACTATGACTGCATTCAGATTCAGACCATCTCATGGCCCCTTCCTCCCTCCCTCCCTCCCTCCCTCCCTTTCTCCAGAACAGGTAGTTCAGGTACAGAGCCAAGGACACTTCCCTGCTCCAGAAGCTCACTTTCAAAGTACCACTCTTGGATAGACCCTGCTCCTACCTTCCTGCTAGCATTTGTTCCTGTATCCAACAAAATACTGCTTTTGGCTAAAAGCAGGAAGCAATGGAGGCTGAAAGTGTCACCCTCTACACTCCCCACTTCCCCAATGTGCCTGTCCCTGCTCCCCAAAAGCCTCAGAGAGGTGGGACAGAAGCAGCTCTGTGGACTGCAAAGCTTTTTAGCCACAACTTATGAGACTGCTTTAGTTCCCCTGCCCAGAAATGCCTGTAAGAGTTGTCTCACCATGATTTTGAATCCTGTTTTAGCCTGTTATTATGAGCAGGTGGTCTCTACATGACCCTCCCGCGGTCATGCTCCAACCTGGAGCAAGCAAGCTGTGGTGGTGTGGATCTCTGTTCTCAGTCTGAGCCTCAGCCCTGCTGCACCTTTCAAATACTTTGCAGAAAGGAGCTGAGAGACAGAAAATCACAGTCTGTTTCCTCTGGTGTTCAAAAGCCTGCACTGGATAAGAAAAAACATTGGTGATTGCACTTCATGCAAGTCAAAATGTTCATTTTGAACTAATTAGACACAGATTTAACAAAATGTACAGAAGAAATGTGCACTTGACTTCCCTGACCTGCTGCCTGTAGAGGCCTTCATTGTACTGATATTGGTGTTAACATCCTTAACCACAGTGTTTGTGCTTCCCTAAGACTTGGTGGAGTGGCTGGAGGGGATCAGACAGAAGTGGTGGGGAACCTGAGCACTTCACTGCATGCTATACCAGAAGCTGTGATACAGCAGCTATGGACTTTCCTGCAAGCGGGCTTTCTGGAACTAACAATAACAGAGCAGAAACCAGCACAGATGTGGCAGCAAGAAGCAGGGCCACAGCTGCCAATAAAACATAACTAATTCCCAGATATTGCCTCAAATATCACGTGGGTAACACCAGTCATCCTAGTTCAGAGACAAGCCTGAAACCCCTCATAGAGTGACACACAAGAAATCTTTTCAAGATGTAAACCCCACCCTACTTCTTTAAGCCTACCTGATTTCTCCAAGGCATCAGGTATCTTCCATAACCATCATGGGCAGGCAGCACTGCTATCGAGAACCTTATTAACTAGGTTATTGTTGTGCCTATTGGAGCAGACTGTAGAGGATTCGCTGAATTTTTGGCTTGAGACTCAGTCTTTTGGTGGAGGAGGAGAGTGGCATTGAATAAAAATATCTTGGAAATGAACTGGCTCAAAAAGGAGAACCTTGTGGGAGGCAAGGAGTAGCTCATACTCAGTGCTTGATTCTTCGCCTCCACTGAATGCTTTAACTACACGGTCTGCATGGTTAGGAATGAAATACCTTTGCTGTCAGGCAGTTTGAGGGACATCCAACTCATATTTTGGCATTTCCAGGGTAAGAAGGCTGAAGGAAACCTTCTGCTACTTGAGTCCAATTTTAGAACAGAGGCACTGCTCTCTGTCAGCATCACCAGGATGCCCGTGGTTTGTCAATAGGCAGGGTGATAAAATGGACTAACGCCTTGCTGCACTGACACACATGAATTTCCATGGTCAGCAAAAGATCTTAATTTGAGGAATATTGAAAATTAAGTATCAACTCCTTTGTGCTGAACCATCACCTGAAAGCAGATTTTAAAAGTAAATCAGGCATACTGGGGTCTCAGCTGTCATAATTTGCTAATATGTAAAAGACTTCTGCACACAAAGCAACTTGGAGACTGATACTCTTCCTTTTTGAATTTTTTATATCCTCAAGTGAACAATAAAACCCAAATAACAGGTAAACTTTTAGAACAGAAACAAAAACGACAACAAAAGCTACAATCAAAAAAAAATATAAAGGAAAGGAAAGGAAGCTGGCCTCACGTCTTATTTTATCTGGATCTTTCCAAAGGAAATGCTATTAATTGCACATGTTACTATATAAGCCCATTGAAAAATTAGTCCTAAAGAGACAAATGGGTTTATTGCACGCACTGCTTTGCTGTGAGTATATGTCTATGTTCCTAATTTATTTTCTTTGTTATTATCAAATCCACTGGTGTTAAATCCTCAGGCATTAAGGTGAAAGCCAGAAATGAGAAAGGTGAGAGGAAGAAATCCTAAAGTACCAAATTGAATGCGTGTAAGCTGCCAGGCAATACTCCTGACTGGCAGCTCTCACTCTTTGCAATGGTGAGATCTAACATGAAAGGTGTTCTTGCATCTTAGAGATGCCGGATTAAGGAATAACCTGGGGAGTCTGACTGGCCTGTCAAGACTGGTGGCTAGAAAGGAGATAAAACAGAAATAGACAAGAAAAGGATATTTATCTCTCCTTTGGGCTGTTCTGTGCATTTTTTAGCCAGAACTGAATAAATAATTCTCAAAAAGAGATTTTCTGGGTGCTTCAGTGCCTGATTCTCAGCAGTACTTCTAGGCAAAGATTCAGCAGATGCTTACCTTGGGGAATCTGTCTTAGTGTGCATGGAGACACCCAGGGTGCATCCAGGTATCCTATAGCACTACATGATTCTGTGCAAATAGTTGCTAACTAGGGAAATCTGCCTTCACTAAACTGCACAGGGGTATAACAAAATAATACTCAAGGTCTGCATGATGCAGCTGCTGTAACAGTTTGTGATCATATTTGGCTGTTCTGTCTCAGCTTAAAAATTAGAAACTTTCCTGGATCTGCTCTTACAGTGCAGACAGCCTGATGTGATTGTGTCTAAGGAGCCACGTGCTGGGAAAAATATGCACTCTTTCAACACATTGTCACAGCCTGCAGTCATCCCAGTTATCAGAGTGAATCAATATGGATTAAGGACTGCCCCCCGGCTCAGCCAGAGCAGGAGCACACACTAACCACATCCGTGCAAGATAGCTTTGGTGCCATATTGTTGAGGCGTATGTCATACTTAGAGCACTTTCCATCCTGAAATTCCCCAACTCCAGCTTCTCTTTTGAACTCACAAGTTGCAACTGAAACCAACAAAAAGCTCTATTAAACATTATCCTTACCTAATTGAATATATTAGTTGTATATAGCAATTACCTTCCCCTTTTTACAGTATAGTAAAGCACTTATGGTATAATAAAATCTACCACACAGTGCTCAACAGCCCAGTGTATTGAGCAATTCAGTTTTTAGTGCTTCATGTAGGTTAGGAATTGATTTTAATTGCCTGGCATAAATCACACAGTCCTACTGTAGAAACCCTTATTATTTCACAGTCAGGGCTGGTTTTAATCCTATGTATTCATGGGGAATAAGAGGGAAGCAGAACAAAAAGAAAATCACATTTCAAAAGTTTACTTCTGAGGAAGAGAGATTTGTTCTGAATTCAATGAAAATTTAAGAAGTGCTCTGTACATGTCATGAGCACAGTAGTAAAGAAAACTTTGTACATCACCACTAAACCTCAGGCACTGCAACTGTTTCATGAAGTAAACCATGACAAACAATGTGAGACTTACAGAGAATTTGCAGTACAGATGGAAATTTATTTTGCTTACACAACTGTCTTTCACTCTCTTCCTAACATATCCAGAAATAATATCTCCATGTATTTTGCATGTATGCTTAGAGTTACAATGCATGTGAGAGGGAAGCATTCTCTCATGAAGTTTGGATCTCATTTGTAGGTTTTCTGTTCCAACACATTTTAGTCATTTGTCTTTGTAATAAC
Source organism: Drymodes brunneopygia (assembly GCA_013400955.1). Lineage (NCBI taxonomy): Eukaryota > Metazoa > Chordata > Aves > Passeriformes > Petroicidae > Drymodes > Drymodes brunneopygia. The sequence goes on along the minus strand of VZTZ01007252.1, from coordinate 44,349 downwards.
TTAAGTAAAACAAACACTAAATCTAAAACAAAAATGAAACATCCTGCATTTAAAAAAATAATAAAAAGAAAAAAAATAAAAATAGTTGAAAATGTATTTTTAAAAGTGAAATTGAAGTGGAAATGATCTGCACCTGACTGTGAGCCATCATCTAATTGGTACATTGATGATGCCTTTTTTTGTCTATACTACACAATATTTCCTGAGGACATAGGAACATTACAGGAAAGAGATTCACACCTCATATCTTTAAACACCTAGACCAGAAATTCAGGTCTAATTGATACTGATTTACCTTTTTGTGCAAATATCAGCCCTGAACACTCAGTGTCTCCAGTAGTAAAGCAAGTCCCCTCAGCATTGCAGCATTCTGATGTATCCATACCATCTGCATGAGGAAAAAGCAGGTGAGCACTCAGATACCACAGAGAGGAGTTCAATGTTAGAGCCAAAAGCAATATTTATGGTAATAGAAAGAGATATCTTATATTTGATTTAGTTACCAGATTTTGAAACTTCAAAGTTATAGTTCAAGGTTCAAAGAGGTGTATTTTTTTTTATGTAGAGAGAAGAAACATCATTCATTTAAAAAATCTGAAATAATTTGCAAAGCAAACTGAAAAATCATTTACTTCTAATTAATCCCATTAATATACCCCTTCAGAAAATGTTTAATTATTGCTTTCAGCATTTTTGAAGACCTTTTGAGTTCGTTATTGGACTATCAGCTGCACATTTATCAAATCTGGAAAAGCTAGGTCATCATTCATGGAACCAATTTATACAAGAGCAAGTTAACCACCACATGCAAACTGGCTTTTAAAGTTCACAGTGCTGTTATAAAGGTCATGGTGATACTTAGTGAAAATTGAATCATGCAGAAGTCGATACAAAAAGACATATTGTCTTTCTTCAATAAGCAGCTTTAATGCTATGCCAGTTTACTTACCATCAAACACTGCAAAGTCAGCAAGCTAATAAAGAATTTAGGATTTATGGGCCCTTTAATTCAGCATAGAAAAAATAGCTAGAAAGTGACAGACTAATAGGCCAATTATCTGAGGAATATTTTGTTTATTTGGCAGAAATTACAAGGAGATGCATAATAAAAATACCTTCAGTAACCAATTTATTCCTACATTAAAATAAACTCATTCACGTCTACTGTGCTACAGAAAGTACCATTAAAATGTTCAAAGTTCTTACCTGATGCCAAACAAAAACTCTTAACCAACGCAATATACAATATTAATATTGTTTTATGGTCAATTTATGTCTAGACACAAGCAATAAGAGGTGGAAGAATACTACAGAAATTACAGCTTTTATGCAGGAAACAGGAACAAAGCCCCAAAGGATTGTATCCACATTTGTCTTACTCCAGATTTAGAAATTATTATTTTTTCCATATTAGGTATGGGTCTAAAATATTAGCTGTTTTCTTTGCATGAATGAACTCTGGAGAGGGAACAGTCTGACAGGTTTTTATTAAAAAATACTTGAATAAAATTCTGCCTTTTCTCTTTAGCTGACATAACCTAATTGTACTGTTCTTCATAGTGGCTAACAAATGAACTTCATGAAACTAACCACAAGTGTCCACAGGGTCTGACTAATGACACAATGTAAAAGACCACAAACATCACATACTTTGGGAGTTTAAGTTCTGCTGAAAATTAAAGAAATGCAGGCCACTAAGTTTCTAAAGCAATCAAAAGAATGGTATCCCCATATTCTGTGATTCCACAAGCCTTGGCATGAGACACGAAAGAAAGTTTAAGCCCTGTTTTTTCATTTGGGGTGCTTTTTAAAGAGCATTTTCACATTAATAATTATAAGAAGGCATTATAATTCCAGTATGAAATAAAATAATAAAATGCCAATGTATAGTTCACATATAATTAATCCTGTACGTTATCTCCTCTGAGCATTGACTTTACTAAAAATAAAATAGATAAGGAGGTAGTAACTGCACAATTTCCTTACTAGGTCATGGGAAAAATATCATTAGAGAACAATATTCTCAGGATTTTCTGAAATTACTAGTGTCTCTAAATGTCCTAATTTGGGTCATCACTATTTAGGCTATCACTATTTGTAAGGATTTTCATTGTTAGAAAAACATGCTATTCCATTTCTGAAACCAAGTTTCTTCAAGATACAAGAAACTGAACTTTGGGAAATTAAGACACACATATCACTTTCAAAGTTCTTGGCTGAAATTTTAGTTTGACTTGGGAAAAGAAAGAAAAAACTATGAACTAATTTCTGTGCTCACTGTGTAACCTTTTGACTTCTTTAGACCTAGCTTCTTCCCATGTACAAGATTCCAGGAAACCAAGATATTTTGTTCCCGACAGATAACAGTAAATTCTTATTAAAGAGTTACTTGTTTTCCTCCATGAGCTCAAATTTTGGATCATTTGCTGAGACACAGTGGCCAATGCTGTCCTGTCCAATTGGTGCTCCTAGAACTGTCAGTTTCAGGAAAAGTGTTTGCTTAAAGGAAATACAAATCAAAATAACATACAAGCTTAAAGAAAATGGTAATACTAAACTTGTCTGATTTTTACAGAGGAATTTTCCACTTACCAAAGAAAATTCCAGCAGACAGAGAAGTACACAGTGTTAGAGTTTTGTTTTTTCATTTGTGTTTAATGGAGAAGATTAAAGAAATTATTCTTGTGGTAGATTAATCAAATTATCCTTTTATTGAAATATAATTGTAGGTATAATGTACAGCAAATCGGACTGCTAAAGTGATCCCACACTGAAACAGTGGTTTGATAGCTTTCTCTCCTGCTTGTATAAGTTTGCAATGAAGTCATTTTTTTATGAGGCAGGAGAGACACACTTTAGCTATTCTACAAGATGCTTCATAGGTGGGACAAATAATTTACAGATTTTTATTTCTCACAATGGCAGCTTTTTTACTGTCCATGGATCAGAGAATCATGTCGAAAGGAACTTGTGGAGATTATCTAATCCAACCCACAGGACCAGGACTGGATCTGATATGGATCATCACCTGTTAAAGTCTTTTTATCTCAACCCATGAGTTTTCTCACTTTGACCCTTAGGATTCTCTCCCTCACCCCACCAGGGGAGAGTGAGTGAGCATCTATGTAGGGCTTAGTTGCCAGATGGAGTTAAACCAAGACAGAAATTTATGGGCCAGCATGCAGGCATAGAAATAAAAGCAATTTTCTTGAGAACTCATAGAAATTCAGTGGAATGAGTTGGAAAAATTCCTCATTTTATGCAGAACCCTCCTGCTGTAATACTATCAGTTGTGTATTGTGTCTTTCAGTACAGCTATTGTCTTCTGTTTCCCATAGCAAACCCTATGATTATGATATTCCACAAACAATTTAGGAATGTAGTGATTCACAAATACAGGTAGAATCACCAACATATTTTGAAAAAAACGTCATAAGAGTTAAATCTTTTAGGATATCATTCAGGGGTACTGAGTGATTTTCTAGAATAAGTTTATAAAGTCATCAGTGAAGAGGAATGGGAATCAGGGCTGACATAATCAGCTTCAATGCACCAGAACTCTCAATAAACACACTCTTTGCTAAGCTCCAGTGCTGTAAAAGGCCCTCTACATAGCACAGAAGGAATGTAGGTACTTTTATGTTGAATGACTGAAAAAAATGCAACCGTGAAGTAAAGGATCTAGAAGGGGGAAACAAAGAGATAAAGCAATACCTCTCATCAGTGTATTTTTACCTGCAAACACTTAATGAGGAGCCCATGGGTGGATGCCTCACAAAAGTAAACTTTAAATACAGAACTCTTCAATGAAATTAGTTCAAGTGCATCACATGAGAGCTTTTTCAAGGACTTCAGTTGCTTTTACAAAGTGTGCAACAATTAAAAAACAGCAGAAACAAGGACATGGAAAGAGAAAATGCCTTACAGTAACAGTTTAAAAGGTTTTTTGTTTTGTTTTCAGGCAGGTAGTTCTCTGCTTTTGCCTGGAGATAGGTGAAAGCAGAGCTCAAGTCTGCAAGAGTCTGCAAGTGTCTGCTGAGGGAGCACAGCCCTTGTCACCGTGAGTGCTTTGGAGGCAGGGGAGCTGCGTGACTGCCGAGGAACGAGAGCAGCCCTCAGCAATGCAATTACTGTCATGGCCAGAAACCAGGCAGCATCTTGGCAAGCTTCCCCATGCTCTTTCCCCACGCTACTCTGCCTTAAGTGCCTCATATGAAACGGGTATTTTTTTACCAGGGAAAGACCGACTCTGCCCATGTGCCTGATGAACTCCCAGTTCCTTCAAAGAGGCTGTTGACACAGCTGCCAATTAACGCCATTTGTGATGTACACAAATGACTACAGAGTCTTTGCACAGGCCAAACAGCACGTGGGCTTTCATTCATTACTGCCATAGGTTAAATTTAAGCTGGTGACAGAGAACACATGTGAGGGGTCTCTTTAATCTTGAGCTTTTCCATCCAGTCCTGGAATTATTTCCAGGGATTTTTTCTGCAGGCTGTAGACCCAGCTTATACTGCAGAAAAAATGATTAAGGTCACCAAAGGTCTGTGTTTTTATAGTGTCCAAGCAAAAGCCACTTTTTCCTGAGCACCTTTGACATAATCTTCATCCAAATCCAAATCTTTAGGTATTATTCTGCCATACAGAAGCAGAAGGAAGACTTGTCAGTGTCTGTATCTCTACACTGATCAGCCCCTCCCCAGGATGAGAGGAAGATAATTACACAGAGACCTCAGGAGCCTTTGTTATTGCTGTGTGAGCCATCAAGAGACAAAGAAAAAGGAGATGGATCTTCCATCCTACTGAAATGCATATGACAGTGGCAGGCAGGACCAGTTTCTTCCAGTATTCCCACCTCAGAAGACCCAATTCTTCTAGGATGCTACTGTCACATCCCCAGCTGACCCATGAGCACAGAACATTTACAGCCATGTTCTGGGGAGGCACTTCCACGACTGTAGCTATGCTTCAACATCAAATTCCCTCCCTCTGTGGCTCAGTGTTAACGTTAGTATGTGTCTGAATAGAGATGTGAATTTCCTCTTGTGTCTTTCCCTTATACTGTGAATCCTCATATATCTATGAAGACATGTATAGTATAAGTTCCAGAATACTATGTTTACTTTGTAATACTATAAACCATTTAAATTGCATTTTACATTGGGAAAAACAATCCCACACTGACTAATTGCCCAATTTCTTCATGTGTGGTGTTCAGTAATTGCATGCACAGGGAGGTGATGGTCTGTTGTTCTTTCAAAAATCTAGTAAGGATTAATGCAAACAGATCACCTCTGTTCCAAACAGTTGGACAGCAGATAGCAATGCAAAACAGGAGAGACCTTGGCCTACTGACTTTAGAAAGAACCAGGTGTCTACTACACCATTCCAAATCTGTTTGCACTTCTGAACTCTGCAGCTGTTAATATCTCTCCACAATCATCTCACTAAACTGCTTCTATGCACATCTGTATCTGACAGGCTGAATTCTCCAGAGTACTTGAAAAAACACACAAGACGCGGAGATACCATTAATAGGAGTTCATATGGTGAGGCTGATGTTTTCTTTCTTCATCAACATCAAGCATTTTCCTGGGAAAACAACATTATCCTGCTGTTAGGATTCTATACACAGAAGCAGAAAAGGGAAGTAGGTGAAAACTTGTAAAAGCATACAGGAAAGTAGACAGTACCGTTCTGTGGGTCACTTTCCAGGGTCATCTCATTTATTTTCTGTACACAAAAAAACTTCTGGAGCAAAATATCTGAAAAAAAGTCACAGAAAATTGGGTCTAATAGAGAGAAATAGCCCACAATTTAAGCCCTTTTTGCTCTATTAAAGCACATTAGGGCTATTTCTGATGTTTTCTGGCTGTTTTGAAGATGAGGCCACTCACATCAGTGAATTTCTCCCTGATGCATTGATTTCATTAAACTTTGTCTCTTTTATTGGCAAACAGGTTAAAACACATATTTACACATTAATTTCTAAGATCTTTGGCTCAGGCAAAATAATCTACATCTACAGAAAAATAAACAGCCAACAAATGGATTATAGAGCAGTTGCCAAAGGTTCAGACTCATTGCTGAATAATTTTTTCCTTTCAGTTTGGATACCAGCCCACAGTACTGAAAATTTACATGGCAAGTATAACCAATAACCTCCACTTTGTCTATTCTATTGTAAGCACAGCAATGAAAACAAGAAAATCATTTTGGGCAAAATAAGCTTTCCATCTTACTTAAAATCCTACATTGATTTTCATAGAATTGCAGAATAATTTAAGTGGGGAGGGACCTCTGATCCAGCCCCCAGCCTAAATCAAGGCCAGCCTCAAAGTTACTCCAGCTTTTCCAGTTCTTAGAGTCACCAAGGATGGAAATTGCTGTCTCAGTGCAGTTTGCTTCAGTGTTTGATAACTCTCATTAAAAAAAAAAATTCCTAATATCTCTTTGGAATTTCTGTTTTGTCCATTGCCTCTTGTCCTTTCACTATGCACTTCCAAACAGAGTATGGTCTTAACTTCCTTATAACCAGACATTAGGTAACTGAAGGTAGCAACAAGATCCTCTCTTGGCCCTCCCTTTCTCAAGCAGAAAAAACAGTTCTCTCAGCAGTATTTCCTACATCAAATGCTGCAGCCCCAGCCACCCTGGTGGCCCTCTGCTGAACTCATTCCAGTGACTTAATGACTTTTTGCTAGCATCTATGCCTGCTTTCATAAACACTGTACTCTAGTGAGATGAAGTTTAAGTTTACATGTGTGGGTGAATCTGGTACTATCAGCAAATGAATGATCACCAACCAGTAGCAGACAGATATTTTGCAAACAAAATCTCAGTTCCATTCTTTCCTTCATGTGCCAGCGTACCATAGCACATCCAGTCCCACATGTGCCTTGAGAAGACCAGACACATGTCCAGTTGTTTGGCCTAGGTGTTATGTAAAGTGTGCTAGTGTGCAAGAAGTCAGCTCTGTAGCCTAAAGCCTAGGTAAAATAATCATCTTAGTATTAAATTGTGGATTTTAACAAGCAGATGCTCCTCCTTACATCATGAATCCCCAAAAATACAATGTCATAATGAGAAAGACAGCAAACTAAACCCCAGCAAGTAAGAAGCTAGAGCTGGTGTTGCAGGGAGAAATATAGATGCATTTTGGTTCTGCAAATGTCTACCTGTTATTGCCAGGTATGTAACATTTGCAAACAAATTAAAGACCAAATTAAAGACTCATTTGAAATTGCCTGTGAAACAGTTCTTCACTGATTGTGGAATGGCCTGTTAACACACCCCATCTAAATTCTGTGATTCATATTCCTAAGATAACACAACATAAGCAGTGCTGCTAATAAAATACACACATAGTTTTCTGATGTGGTCTGGCAGTAGTAAGCATTATAGTTTGAACAATGGGTCAGTGTTGAGGTGACTGCAGTTCAGTTCTCTTTTGCCAGCTGTGGTATAGCACTGACTAAAGAGAAAGCAATGCCTGTGTATTAGGAACTTTGAGACCAACTAGCAGAGCCAAATGGTGCAGTTAACCAAGGGATAACATGCAAAAACAAAAAGGCATTTTTCATATTCTCATAGCTATGGATCAAATTTTGCCCTGAGGACTACACTAAATTTTGTTTATTCACTTTTTAAGTCTGTTTTGCAATATTTTATATTAGTGAAACACTGAATCCATCTATGCTGGATTCACTTCTATCCAACTAGGAAACTCATGTTGTCTTCATTAGGATTCACAGACCCCTAAATAAAAAGCTGAATTTTCATCAAAGTGCAGCAAAATACTGGAGATGTGTTTTCTTCTCTTTTTTGTGGACAAATTTCTCTTAAATTCAGGCATTAAATTACTGCTGATGATTAAGTTCATAGTCTAAAGCCTTTGCAGATGTGTTGTTACCTGGTACAGTGTACACAGACTTAGTGTCTTTACCACTGCTCCTGTACAAGCTGTGAGCTTTTGGTTAGAATGTCAGCCACCACTTCCATGCACTTATTTTTTTAATGGATGCAATGATCACAGAACTTTTCTTACATCTCTGACATCACTCCATTATTTTTATAATTTAAACAAGTAAAACAAGGGTAAAAAACCCAGCCCAACTCCTTCAAGCTTTTTATAAATATCAGACTGAAAATTGCACTTAGAGAATGTTGTGTTCAGTTCATAAATTGTAAATAGATTTCATTATAAATTGATTAGGAGGGCAAAAATTAGAGTACCTTTTAAATTGCATTTTCACAAGTATTCATTAAGAAATGTATATTGTTCTTGCATACTTCATAAAAAATAATGATCTGACATTTTTCTTTCTTTTCATTGGTTGAGGGTTCTCTGACAAACAGAACTACCTCCTGGAAAAAGAGAACCCCCTTTCTCATGATTTGCATCACTTTGAAAAAGAATCAATATATTAAAATGCGAGAAGAGTAGAATTTGATTTCAAGGAATATGAAGAGATGTTATGGCCAAGAGCACACTTTTTAGATACCCACCTTCTCCTAATGGTGAAACTCCTGAAGGAGTGATGATTGTGAATATTTATTCAGAATGAAACTTGTGAAGAATTTGATTCAAATTTCACAGGTCTCTGGCTCAGAAAATAAATTTCATGTCTTGATTGAATGCTGGCATCTGAAAAAACAACAACTCAGAAAGGTAATCTTCCCTCACTTGAATCTGCCATTCATATAAGAAAAATAATATGTAAAAATCAAAAAGAAAAATCATAAAGATAACTTATTTAGATTTTACAGATTCTTCTTTTACAATTTTTTTTTCCCATCTCTAAATAAAGGAACAAATATTTACAGCTCTAGACTTCTAGATGGAATTCTTTACATTAAAGAGAAAGACACTTTTCTTTTTGCTGTTATAATCTAAGAAGCAAAAAAATGTTGTGCTCATAAACAATTATATGAAAGTCACATTTCATGAGAATCCATATCTATCCCTGCTTCAAACTTAAACTTTAAAAGAGATCTTCATTTCAAACTCTAGCTTCATAGTTTGTCTCTGGTCTAGCATCAATACATAGAACATTTCCTTCATTTTACACTGAAAATTATTTTGGAAATATAATATTATCTGCCAACTTAAAACCTTTTAAAAAAATTTACAGAATGCAGAGTATTGTGGTAAAAGTCCAGAATGTCAAAACTTCAAATAATAAAACAAGACAGATAAATAAACTCTAATTACTGGAACAAGAGAACTTTATGCTATGTATACAGTGCATAAAATTCTTACTGAAACTAGCAGAACTTTTTATAATCGCATCACAAATCCTTCACATAAGATGAAAATATATACCCTTAATAGTTAGTCCTATACCAAGCAAATATTCATGAAACCACATGAAGTACTAGCAGTTTCACTAACTGCTTCTATATGGTAACAATCATAAATTCTTATAATAATGTCAAAATAAAATCAAAAGAGAAAGAACTTGAAAGACCTCAATTTCTAAAATGAAGATTCAGTGCTTCTTTTCTATTACATCTTTAGTTATACATCACTATCAAGTATCTGTGATACCACTATGTATCATTGAATGCCAAGTTATTAAATTTCAAATGAAAAAGCCAAGAAACATTTTACAGTGGCATTAATTGAAGAGTTCAAAAAAATGGTTAAACGTGTATGTGTATTGATGTTTGATCAATATTAGAATTTAAATACAGGCTAGATACAGAGTCCAATTCAATTAAATCACAGATATCTCTATCTTATTCATCGAAGCTCAGGGTTTCTTCACAGCTGTTTCACTTCAGTTTATGAGGGAAAGAAGGGCCTATTCCTAACTATGCTAGTTCTGAATCCAAAATTTCCACATGTTTGGATCCAACATTTGGGTCCTGGCCCACTTTTGCAAAATGTCAGAGCAAAGCCTTAAGACATCAAGAAAAAGGGGATTCTGGGATTAAAAGCAAAAAAAGGCATTTTAAAATCTAATTGGAAATATTATGAATTATCCTCTCTGCACTACATATATTATTTCAGCAAGTGCCCCAGGCATGACCCACTTCTTGATAAAAACATTTTAAAAAAGGACTGGGCTACTGAAGTATCTACAGGCATTTTGGTGACTGTTCTCTGTAACAGCAATATTGAGCAAATGTTTTACTTATAAACTATTTCTGATATCTCATCTACCTCAAAAATAATATTTTGGCAAAACAGCCAGGAATATATATGTTGGTTTATAAATTACAGTGGTTTTGGTAATGAATCCGCTTCCTTCACACCTGGAAGTGTTCAAGGCCAGGCTGGATGGGGCACTGAGCAACCTGATCTGGTGAGTGACATCCCTGCCCATGACAGGAGGGCTGGAACAAGATGATCTTTACGGTCCCTTCCAGCCCAAACCATTCTATGTTTCTGTGATTCAAATCTCAGTAAGTGCTTTTGACTAACTTCTAAGAAAGACAAGTTGACAAAACGTATAAAATTCATGTATTCATGATTTATAACATGAAACTTCCCTGCTGGTATTTACTAATAGGTTATTTTATTTAGTTTAAATCCAATTTTATGATTAAACTATGACCTCATGCTACTGAAGTGAACATGAGAATATACTGTTGCAATATGACATAGCACTGTGACTCAGTCCAAGCCCAGCCTGTAGGATGATGCAATTGCAATGATAGAGCAGCTCTAACGAAAGTTTACTAAGACCTTCATTATGAAATTTTTTTTTAAAAGACAGAGACATTTTAGGTCAGTCTGTTTTAAAAGTCATGTAACCTTAAGCATTTGCCATTAGTGTTTGAGCTAGATGTGGTGCTTCACACAACTACTGACATTCCACATGCCAAATCTCCTCCTTCTCTCTGCCACATGTAAGTGGTCTGCCAGTGTGACTGTAAAACTGTGATCAAAAGCGTAATGAAGAGTTGTCCTTGGGCCTAAGGAGCATTGCAATCCTGCCTTCTGGAATCTAAGTGCCGTTGCATTTAACTATCTGTATGGCCCCTTTTCATATCTAGTATTTCAAGATACACTGGATGATGAATGTTCTTTACTGAATAATCCAGTATTTTCCAACTTTTGAAGTATATATGCATGTTTTTGCAGGAGAACATATTACCTAGGTTCTTATTCTTTTCAGAATAATGACCCGTGCTTTCGTTCACCCATAAAACGAAGTCTTCTTGCTAAATTCCAAGTAAAATACACAGTTATCTTCCAGACAGTCTTTGAAATTTTGTAAACTCAGTACAGTTTAACCAGCAATTTGAAATTCCTAAATTTTGCATATTTTACTGCAAACAAGAAGATATTAAATGTAACTGCACTCTGGAATATAGGGGATTTTTTATATTTTATTGTCTACATTCATACAGAGGAGCTAATATAAAAATTGGAAATGTGACATAATGGAATTGAAGTGCAGTCAAGCTAAGCAATATTGGATATGTTTCTGCAAAGTGAAAAGCAAATTTGACTGAAATTAGCTCTTTACTGAAAAGTACAGGTCAGCTCCAAAAAGTGACTAAAAATGAAAGTGAATTATGGTACCTCAGTGTCTGCTAGCAAATGCAACATATTATAGTTAAAGTCATAGACTCCAGGCCTGCCAAAGGAAACCAAAATCCTGAGAGTTCCTGAGTGCATCCCACGGGTCTGCAGGAGTATTTTTAAGGAAAAACAAATATCCATTCCAATGGGTGCATGTAAGTGTAACAGATCATGTCAGCATTTACAGACTATCATAAACAACTATGCTGTCAAACAGAAAACTTCTTTATGCAAGTCCTGCTCTGTATCGGTTTGTCTCTACAGAAATAAGAGCAAACTAAAAGGAACTCCAGACATATTTTGATTACTAAAACTTCTTTTGAAATTTTGAAGCTCTCCAAAAGTAGTTTTATTAAAATCATACCAAAATTCTCAGTGATGTAATCCTGATGTTTTCTGACTTTCTCAAACACCAGAATGTCCTTTGAAATGTACTGCAAGAGCTTAGAATGCTCTTCAGACAGAAGTACCACTGCAGAATTCACATGGAAAGCAATTTCTGTGTTACTTCATTGTTCTCTGCATGACCATTAGCTGAAAATAATAAAAAAAAAAAAAGTCTAATTTGTCTTAAAGGGAATGATGGAGTTTTAGGAGTACCACTAATTTCTTTAATCATTGCCCAAGGCTAACAGTAATTTAAAAGTTAACTTCTTCCAAAAAGCTTATTCTTTCTTCAAAAACTATTCTTCATCAGGAAAACTTCCAAGTATCAATGAAAAAAATATGTGTTTATTTACAATGATCAAAACCTAGCATTATTTACCTTGGGGCAATTTTAGCAGAAACAGCAAGAACCTTTTCCAGTGGGGTTTTTTTTCCTGTTAAGGAAAATATATTCTCTGTTTCATTTTGCCATCACAAAGGCCATGTTAATAAAAATGCACATCCTAGAGTGAAAATGAGTGTATGGGAAAAGGAAGTAATTCCCTCTCTGAGTAACTAATTTAAAACAGATAGGAGAGGGCTTGTTTCCCCCTAATAGTTAGGAAATAAAGCTCATGTTGTGGCAGACAACTAATATGCCACAGGAGATGCAGATGTCTTAAGTGTGCAAAAAAAATTTAGCTAGATTAAGGATTTTGCAGAAAATGTCTGCATCTGTTGTGATTGATAGTCATGTGTCATAATCACATACGATTACATTTAGGTGATCTAATGAAGGTGACATTGTTTTATTGCTTCAAATCTATAAGCACAGATGCACAGAAATCTGTGTACCTCACTTAGTTGTACTGTTGTATTTACTTAATATCAACCCACCTTGGTAACAAGATATACCAATGGCCGACTGAAAGAAATAATGAACACATTACACATATGTGGCTTAAAATACAGTTTATTCAGTTTTTATTGTCTAGTAGACCCAAAGGACCTGTTCTCTAGGGGAAAGAAGAGGCTTTCATGCAACTTTCTGCCAGTACGGTATCATTCTTAGAGAACAGCATTAAAAAACTGTACAGTAATTTCTAATTTAATATAAGAATCTCTTGTAGTGGAACAGTCACATCTCTGATGCTCTTACACTTTCAGAACAATCATGCAAAATAGAATCACTCATGGACAGTATTGTTAATTTCATGTTATACTGATCTTCTGACTAGGGAGGGGTTACAGATGCTGGTAATATCTGAGGAGTTTAATAGAGTAAGGCTGCAAGTTAGAAACAGTGAACTTCACAAGTAAGGGTGAAATTTAAAATTCCCCAAGCTCAACGGTGACTGACTTAGGCAGCCACAGGTGTAGGATATGCAAAATCTCTGTTTCCAGGCTTCTCCATTGATTGACTACACCTTCCTTTAGTTAGGGCAGGCTAGACACCATAGCCCACACATGGGTGCATCCAAGAGGGCAGTTAAATTTGAAGGCTTTAATCACAACCTGAATCCTACCCAGCAGAGTTTATTGTAGCTTCTGATTTTGTAAGAAACATTGCAGACACCAACTAGACTTACTAAGGTCAATAAATGAATAAAAAAACACTGTTGACTTCATAACAGTGGTGATTTATCGCAGGATTTTAATCAGACCTCAGGAAGGCAATTTTTAGCTGTGGCTTTGAGTGCTGACTATCTGAAGAGAGGAGTTGAATTCCTCAGTCAAGAGGCCTCTTTGCAAGAAGTTGCCACAGCTCTTCAGCGTTTGGCATCCCAAGGAAGTGGCAGTAGGTAATGAGCAGCCCTGAGTCTGATGTCTGACCTCCAGGGACACACTTAAGTGACCAGCAACCCCCATGCTCAGCACAAGGCTGCTCTGTATCATCTTTAAGAGGCACATAAAACCCTCTATTTACTGGTTATGCCTGAAGGTCAAGGGAATTGTGCCCCTCTGCTCTGGTGACCCTGCCTGGAGTGCTGTGTCCAGCTCTGGGACCCCTAGAACAGGAAAGACTTCAATCTGTTGTAACAACACCAACGAGGGGCACACAAACAGACAGAGGGAGGGAGCATCTCTTCTGTTAAGAGGGATGTGAAAGTGTTGGGACTGTTCAGCCCAGAGAAGGCTCCAGGGAGAATTTAGTTGAAGCCTTTCAGTACTTGAAGGGGGCTTATAAGAAAGATGAGGACAAATTTTTAACTGGGTCTGTTGCACTAGGAGAGGGGGCAATGGTTTTAAACTAAAGGAAAGTCAATTCAGAGTAGATATAAGGAACAAAATTTTTATTATTGTAGTAGCGAAGCACTGGAGCAGAGAAGCTGTGGGTGCCCCATTCCTGGAAGTGTTCAAGGTCAGGTTGGATGGGGCTCTGAGAAACCTGGTCTAGTAGAGGTGTCCCTGCCCATGGCAGAGGGGCTGGACTAGGTAACCTTTAAGGGCCCCTACCAGATGAAAACATTCTATGATTTTAAGATTCCCTGCCTATTTTTGGCAGCCTGAGTTACCTTATGTAAGCCAGATACTCACCCATACTTAGTCTGAATCCTTCTGAGCAAGGGTGGCATTTGCTTCATGTTGTCTATCTCTCCCCTTCAAGAAACTGCCTTCATACAAGGCATTTTCTTATACATGAATTTCTATGAGTTTGTGACAGAGAAAATGAGACTTTAGAAGCTTGCCTGGAATTCAGTTTGGAAGATGATGAAAGAAAGGGAAAATTCTCTCTGCTTCAGTACCAAGATTACAAGCAATTTTTCCAGAAGAGATACTTATTTTGTTTTGTCTCTGGATAGATGATGTTGAAATACTTCAAAACAAACAAACCAAAAATTTAGTCATATTAAGAAACTAAAATCTTTCCGTTTAGGCCAATTCCATTTAAAATTACACTGATGAGAGGAAATATCCAAATTACCATACTAAACATTTACAGCTTGTGAAAACTGAATTTTTCAGTAAAATATTTGTCACTCATGTATTTCAAGACACCATTTCCATCAAGACATATTTTATAGGATCTTGGGAGAGTACATCTAGAAAAAACTCCTCAAGAAAACATCTTATGTTGGGAAAGGATAAAGAATTTATATGATCACAATAAAAATTCTTTGCAATCGTAATGAAGTATTCTTTCCATCAACTTGTCATCATCAATTTTTTTGTCCTCTTCCACTAACAGAGGTTGTACCTTATGTAAGACATCTATTCTAGGGGTGGGGAAGGCAAGCAGAAGAAAAGAAGGAGGGGAAAGGGATGAGTTCAAGTGCTCCCTGTTTAAAAAGAATTAAGGCAATGTTTTCACAGACATTCAGATCAATTGGGTATCAAAAATGGTATTTAACTACAAATGTCTTCACCCTCCTATAGACTGCAGTGAATATTTTGTCACAAAAGATAGGACAAACTCCCTCTCCTACTTAATATTTGGTAAACAAACAAACAAAACCAACACAAACACACAAAACCAAAAAAAGGGTAAAAAGAAATACACTGTCACAAAGTAGATCTTTATATTTCTTAAAGCTCTTTTTCTCCATATGCTACTTTCATACAGTCTTCCCCAGAGTGATGTGAATTTTTGTCCGTGAAATAGATTGACTTGGCTTTTCATTCTCAGTAGTTTTCTGTAATACAGGAAAAGAAAAGAAAACATGTTCTTATTGCAGAATTGTTAGTTTTATCCATCTGGAAAGCAAGAGTTTTCCTCTGTGGCATCCCAGTGACCATAAGAACGGAAACATAATGACAAAGTTAGGTGGTTTAATAAGCTCCTGAAGTCATTTAATTAAGAAAAACCTACTGAGCTTTTAAGCCTTTATTAGCACGTGAGATAACATATAAAGAAAAGATCCCTGTGCTTGTGTCCTGATTTAAGACCTTGAGAACCTGGCACTATGTTCAGAGTACACAGTGACCAGAGGACAAGCATTCTCTGCCCCTTATGATATGAAACATACAAGGTTGTATCTCATAATTAGTTCACTACTGAAAAAGTGAACTAGCTAGAAGTACTGAGTTCTTTTAGAGTTTGACGATGGAGACTAAAAATCCATACCATGTTGGGTAAAAATGAGTAATCTAAGCCATTGGAAAAAAATTGTTGATATTGTTTATATTATAAAGATTGTTAATATTATAAGGATTTCAAAATACAGAAGCACTAAGAGTTCATAGAGGGCTGGAAAGATAGATCATAGCAACTGAAAAATAAGAAAACAAAATTGCCCTGATAAAAAAGAACACAAAATCTACAGAGCTGCCCAAGATCCCATAGCCATTCATTTATATCAGAATTGCTGGAACAGGTGGTACAATACAAAATTGATTTTCTAGATTAGCCATCAATGGATACTGCATATCTACACTAGCTATATATGCAACCTGTGAAATCAATCTGTGTGCACTATTAAGAAAAAGTTACTCATTTGAAGGGCAAATCTAATACTAAGTGTACAGTATTTTGATATTCCATTAACACTGAGTGTACATTATGTTTCTAAAATTAACATCCACTACTCAGTTATCAATGAAGAATGTGAAATAGATTTCTAAGAATCATTGTCTTATAATAACAGAGGCAGTGTTGAAACAAAACTCGACAAAATGTATTTAAGGAGGAAAACAGAAGAAAGGATTCCTTTGAAAGACCGGAGAAGTTGAACTTACTCTAATCACAGGTACAGGATATAATTTTTTAAAAAATCTACCAGTTAGACTAATCGAACATTTGCCTGTTTGGAGGCTGGGGACTGTTCAAGGGATGCAGAATGACAACAGCAGATAGGTGGGGAGCAGAGCTTGGGCCTGACACTGTCTGCGCACAAATACAGCAGGGCAAATGCACCTGTTGCACTGACTTCCAAAAAGCATTTGGCCTACATGGCTGTGGAGTGTTGTGGGAAAGGTTTACCTGGCTGTCAGCTCTGCTAAAAAACACTATTTACTGCACTTCCTGGAGCATCCCAGGCTCATCATCTCATCTTGTCTGCTGACTGCTGTCTTTCCACAGGATCTGTCACTGTCACTTGTGCTGTGGGATTGCACCTTCTCGGTGAGATCCTCTGCATCTGCGTTATCCTGGATGAGCTATGAGCTCATCCTCTGTGGAACGATCTGACCTTACTGCTCCCCAGCAATTAGAATTATGCCAAAAGCACTCTTAAATGAAATATCTCTCTGAAGGGTCAAACCCCAGAGAAGAAAAACATTCCTGTGTTGCCAATTCAAGAGGAAATGAAGTTGTGCATTTAATATGCAGGCAAGAGAATGGCTGTGGCACCTCCAGATACTCCAGACTTAGTAAAAAAAATCAATTCAGACTGAGAGTAGGCAAATTAATACTGTGGAATACAGTGGCTGTACCGTATAATCTCTACAAACATTCAATGTCTTTCTCTACGTTTCAGCAAAGATTTAATACAGGAGCCTGTGGTGAGCTGACATAATACCGAGATTTCATTTTATTTTTAAAATATACCACAGATCATTTATTAATACATGAAGGATTATAAATATTTAAAACAGATCTGTAATTGTCAAAATCAATGCACAAAATATACTCGCTGATTTTTTGCACTTACACTGTTTATTCGCTTACTCAGGAATTTGGAAAAGTCTAATTCACAATGGATTGCATCAGCAATGTTTTTCTTCCATAAACATATTTTGTAAACTAAATTATCTGTTAGTAACAAAAATCTAGACAGTCAGTTATACCCTGACTTCTCTTTTGTCTTCAAAAACAAATCCAAATCTCTCCACAGTCTAATCCTAGAAGTTCTTGGCTCAGGAAAAATTTCTCATAAAAGTCAATAGTGACAGCAAATTAAATCCAACAGAAATTTTACATGAATGAGGACATTGTGAAACTTTTAGATGAAATTTTTCTTGTCATCACACAGAGGAAAGGATAAGAAGTTCCCTTTTTTCCTTCTTTATGACTCTTTTGCACAAAGTTGATGCCAGAGCAAGCTATGAACAATAACCCATGAAATTTGGAAAAAAACTGTACATTTGAAAGGATGGGGCATTTTTTTACACTTCATGATTTGTTTTACAAAACTTAGGAATCATCCTAAGTTTCCTCTTGTGTTATGTACCATAACATAACTATGTTCAGAGGTACGTGCATGTCTTTTTCATACAAACACCTTCTAACATTCACTAACTAGCATGTTCCTAGGGGATGCACACCCAAGAGAACGTGTGAAGGGAAAGGAGAGGAAGAAGTAAACCTGTCCAAGTCTTCCTAAGCAACAGCCATCCAATTAATAAATTACAGTCTGAGAAAGGACATCCACAGCTGTGTCTTTGTATACCAGCAGGTTCCCAGGAGGCATTCCTTCAGGACTCAGAAAGAACCTGGCACAGCTGGACAGCTACCAGCACAGGAGGATGCTTGTCTGTAAGCCCCATACAGCCAAAAAGAAGATTTTGGCCCTACATTAAATTTTAGCGACTCAAACACAGGACAAATTCTCCACAAGAATAACTATGTAAATACATGACTGGCAATGACTTAGAGTAGTTAAGATCTGAGCTATTCATTTAGCAGTGTATTTTGATTTCAAAATCTATTTCACTTGTGCACCTCTGGTTGAACTATGTTATGACTTAGTCATTCTTTGAAAGTAGCAACCACAGCCTTGTCCTTTTGTGAAAGTTATGATTGAATATATGTTATGATTGAATATAAATGAATTCAAAAAGTTCAGTGCAAAACATCAAGAGTTTGAAAGTAAAAGAAAAAATCACAATAAAAAAAAATTAAAACCTTCCCTTAACTATTGATGTTGAGGTTTTAAGGCCAATTCCAAGGAAAATCTTAAAACCACTTTTTTTTTTTTACAGCATTAAGGCAAATCTTTTGCTGTAAGGATGCTGGCAGACAAATCAAAAAACACCTGGGTTTTCTCCTAGATGATTTTTGGATTTCACTTTCTCCAATATCTCTCACATCTGGTCTGTTTTCACATCTTGGTGGTTTCCCTTTGAAATAACTGCAAAGACAGTCTGTTCTCTCTGTGGAGATTTACCCAGTCATAACCCATCTCAGGTCCCACGTGTTCTGTCTTCCAGGTGTTAGCTTTGTTCCCCAGTATTAAGCTTGCTTCCCTAAATCCATTCAAAAATGCTGCTGTCAAAATTACCTTTCTCTTTTATGACTTTTGCCATGACGACCGCTTTGCTTCTTCATTTACCTCTCCAGATAGCAAAAGTTTTCTGTCTACCTATTTAGGGTTCTTGATTTTGGTGTTAATTGAAGTACTCTTTATGCTGGTAATAGCAATAACCCTCCAGAACTTTTTTAGCTAATCAAACGAAATATCAAACATTTCTTGGAACAAAAAAAAATCAATTCTAGTCTAGGTTAAAACAGTCCAGACCTTACCCACACCAGGGCAAGCCTCATGGCCTCTCCAGCTGGAGTTGTTTTCAGAAGAGAGCTTGGCTGCCAGCTCTGGGGGAACAGGGGATGTGGCACAAGAGAGAGAAGCTGGTGGGAGAGGCTGATGGGCTTGAGTTGAGCTGCCACTGAGAGGGACCTCAGGGAGGGACAAGCTGGAGAAAGAGGCGAACAAGAAGTTTGTCTCATGAAGTTCAGCAAAGGCAAGTGTGAAGTCCTACACCCTGGAATAATATCTGGATGCACCAGTGCAGGCTGGGGATTACTGGCTGGAAAGCAGCTCTGCAGAAAAGATCTGGGCATCCCAGTGAACAGCAGTGACCATGAGCCAGCAATGTTGCCTTGGAGCTAAAGAGGCCAACAGCTGCCAGAAGGTAAAGTGAGGTGAACCTTCCCCTCTCTGCAGCTCCAGTGAGACACAGCTGGAGTACAGGGTCGTTTTGGGCTCCCCAGTACATGAACAACATGGGTATTCCAGAGCAAGTCCAGCAAAGGACCACAAAGGCAATTAGGGGTTTGGGATCTGTCATACAAAGAGAGGCTGAAAGAGCTAGGACTTTTCTTGGAGACAGAAAGACTGAGGGAGATCTTATAAATATGCCAAACACATTGATGGAGGGAATAAAGAAGATGGAGTTTGACTCTTCTCAGTGGTACCTAGTGACAGAACAAAAGGCAATGGGCACAGATAAAAGTACAAGAAATTCCACTTAAGCATAAAGGTGATTGCTGCTTCCCTCTCTAGGCTGGGAGGTTGTGTAGTCTCCATCCTTGGAGAGATCCAAAACCCAACTGGGTGCAGCCTGGAGCAACCTGCCGTAGTTGACCCTAATTTGAACTAGGGGGATGGTATGAATGATCTCCAGAGGTGTCTCTCAGTCTGAGACTCTTATTCTGTCAAGTCTCTGTTCTAAGAAATAGAAGTAACATTTTAAAAACAAGGAAAAAAAAGTCTGAGAGATATCTTCCTCCTAAAAGGCTTGTGGGAAACATATTGTCCTGTGATATGAGAGGTGATATGAGCATCTGGTTCAGGTCAAGAATACAGGACAGTGTCCTGTCCAGTCCAGGAGGAGAATCTCTTTGGAGCAAGGCATCTCACTATCCCTGAAACATTCCATGCTAATCCTACCTGTTGAATGTTCCAAAAAAAGAATGTATTTCTGTAGAAAAATACTGTCTTTTCAAAATAATCTGCTATTCATATTCCAAACAGATGCATAGATAAACACCTCATTTTGTCCTTAAGCATGGTCTAATCTTGTGTCATTCATCATTATAAAGCATATATATATTCTAGACGTGCAAAGCAAGTTGACTACAATACAAACTTCCATACATCTATCTTAAAATGTGCTTGTGCTATTAACAAAAGCTTGAGAGAGCTTTTTATCCAGGCTTCTTAACCACAGGAAACCTTTTCTACACTAGGTCTACCTGCTACTGGTGAAATGAAAAAGACAGAGTTAAGCTACTGTACAGCTTCTATAAACAGAGACTGTGCATCTCACCTGTAACTGAACTTTTTGGGTTTCTATGATCTTGTACTCACTAACACAAATTGCAGTCTTCCTTCTACTTAATTTTTCTTTTTTATCGTATTATTTCCTTTTTTTTTCCTCAAGGTTATTTCAAAAAGGTGCCTCCGGAATGCATTTTGAGGTATTCATCGAAATTCATCCATTCATAGAATCATAGAATCATTATAGCTGAGAAAGACCTTTAACATCAGAAAGTCCAACCATAAATCTAGCACTGCCAAGTCAATCACTAAACCATGTCCCTTAGTGCCACATATACATGTCTTTTAAATACCTCCAGGTATGGTGAGCCCATCACTTTCCTGGGAAGCCTGTTTCAATGCTGGACAACCCTGTGCTGGACAATACCTTCAGCTCGCTCAGCCGCTCCTCACAGGACTTGTGCTCCAGACCCTTCACCAGCTTCATTGCCCTGCTCTGGAGATGCTCCAGCACCTCAATGTCCTTCTTGTAGTGAGGGGCCCAAAACTGAACACTGGATTCAAGATGTGACCTCACCAGTGCTGAGTACAGAGGGATGATCCTAGTCCAGCTGACCACATTATTTCTGATCCAAGACAGGATACCATTGGCCTTCTTGGCCACCTGGGCACACTCTGGCTCACATTCACCCAGGCCCTTTTCCACTGGAAAGCTTCCAGTCACTCTGCCCCTCAGTCTCTAAGGCTGTGTGGTGTTACTGTGACTGGAGTGCAGGACTCACCACTTTGCCTTATTGAACATCATACAACTGGTCCCAGCCCATAGATCAAGCTTGTCGAGATTCCACTGCAGAGCCTTCCTACCCTGAAGAAGATCAACATTCCTGCCCAATCTGATGTCATCTGCAAAGTTACTGAGAGTGCCCTTAATCCCCTCGTCAAAGTCTTCAATGAAGGTATTAAACAGGGCTGGCCCCAATACTAAGCCTTGGGGAGCACCACTAGTGATAGGATGTCAGTTGGAAGTAGATCCATTCACCAACCACTCCCTGGACCCAGCCACCACTCAACCAGTTTTTTGTCCGTTGAGAGTGCTAGTGCTCACTGTCATCTGCTCCTCACTTGAAGGAATTGCATTTATTCTAGGCTTTCAAGGATTCCCCAGCACCGCTGTCCTGTTACATTTCAGGTCACCAGGTAGGAAAAAGTAATTTTGCTTTGAAGACACTATCCTGGCACTATCAGACACAAGAGCCTTGATGTCATGCCTGAATCATGACATTTCCTTGCCATGACCTAAGGATTAAATGCCATTTTTGAAAATAACTTAGAAATAGGCGGAATATGCCTGTATATTATAGAGCAAAAGAAGTAAGTACTTCTCTTTTCTCTTTGAGAAAAGTAAATATTTGTTCCTGTAGGTGGATATGATTTTGGCTTTTCGAGTGAAGAGTACTAACAGCATAAAAGACAGCCAGATGTGCACCAATCTTTTTATGTTACTGCCAAGGGCTGTTAGTCAATGCTGCTCCAAAGGAGTTAATCCACAAGAATTCAAACACAGATAGCAGCTGAGAGCAAGCAGCAAAAATCATTGCATTGCTTGATCCATTCATGCACATGGAAGTACTCTGCACAGTTTGAAGGGAAACTCACACATGTTTTGCTGGAGAGGTGCAGTACAGTACCACCCTCTTAATGTTGGCTTTATTACAAGACTTTTCTCAGAGCAGACTTCCAGCCAAACTGCTGGAATGGGGAGGCAGAACTGCTGCAGCAAAACAGACACACAACAGTAAGCAAGCTTAGCACTAACTACTGCTTCTTTCTTTTTCACAGGTCTTTATATACCTAGCACTCCATGGTCTTCCCTTTTTATCCTATTGTTCAAAATACTTCCATTCTTTTTTTAACAGACTAGGGTCTCCTAAAGTTGAACATGGGAGAGATACTGTCAATACATGAGATAAGAAAAGGTAGCCTTTCAGGTGGTCTCCTTTCTCACTGTGCAGGCTGAACCCTGACTAGGGAGGCATGAAATTTTTTACTGTCAATTTCTGCTTTTGTGAAATTTCACATCTAAACCTGTCCATTCAAGCTCATTCAGTCTGCATCACCTTTTTGAAATTACCATAAATATGACCATTCTTTCAAATAAACTATAAATAGGTCAACTGAAACAACTTCATGATGGATTAGAGGAAAAATTGCCAGAAAAGGTATTGCCAACTAGCACAACAATTAGAAAATCCTCTTTCATTGTTAAAGTGAATCATCACAACACAAGTCTCTATTTCAGAATGATTCAGCTCTTGTCAGAAATTCTGATTAAAAGGTGAAATAAAAAAAAAAGAAGCATAGATAGAATCTCAGGAAGGAATCAAGCAGAAATTGTAGTTACAAAGTATACAATTGAAGTATTTTCTGGAAAATTAATAAAACTTTAAAGGATCTTTATTCTGTTTCATACAAACCCAACATCAGGCAAAGCCCTGGGGTACTGAAGTTTGCTTTTCTCTTAATTTAGTCATGATACTTAAGAAATATTCTGCCTGCTCCTAGCAACAAATCCCTGGATGACTGAAAATGCGGTAGATCGGTTATTATATCAAATTAATCAAAACCAAACTAAATGACTAAATAAATACCCTGCAGGTGTCTACAGTCTAAGATCTTAGAAAAAAATGCTATTTTAAACTTAAATTTAGAGGCCTAAAATATTATCCACAAATCAGAAAATTTAAAAATAATTAATTTTAAGGGAGCAAAAAATGGGGAAAGCATTCAGTCTTTAATGCAGAAGAACAGGCCTCTAAACACAGAGGTTAAACATATGGGTTTTGCCCTCTGTCTGTGATTCAGTCAGGCAATCACACACTGAATGGTCTTGTATCATGGTGGAGGTTCAAGGACACCACAGTGTGTAACTACCCTGGCAATATCATCCTGCAATCCCCTGCAATCCACCTCTAACAATCCATTTCCTATGCCTTCTGTCTTCAAGCCCATGTTATTTTCTATACAAACAATCATGAATAATGTGTAGAAAGCAACCCATGTCACTGATCCAAAATATTCACACATAACTGTGACTACATCCAAACGAAGCTGGTTAAAAAGCAGCACTCATATAGGGAGAGCAATGTGTCATCAGATGACAGTTTCCAAACACATCTCTACAATTAATTTTAATTAATTTTATTTCAGTAGATGTTAGGAGCAACCTGAGCTCATCCAGAGACAGAGGAGGGCTTGTGCTGGTCTGAGGAAAGCACATCACACATGGAAAATGGCTGGACCGCCCTCACACTATCTCACCACTTCCATTTCCCTCCATCCTGCCTGCCCCAAAATCTGGGCAGTAACAGCTCCAGAACTCATGGCCAGTGCTGATCTCTGGTGAGCTCATGCTTTCCTGTTCAGAGGAATACAGATGAAAATATTTTGCCCTGACAGTTTCTCAACACTCTCCATTTATGGAAAGCAAAATTGCATGGAAAGAATCAAAGGACAGAAATGTCAGGGGCTCGTTCCTGAGTGTATTGTTCCTACAGACATTTCATGCCCACTCCATGTCATGTCATGCCTGTGCTAGCAGGGCAGGCCATCCAGGCTGCTGTGTCACAGCAGTTCCAGTTTTCAATAAAAATAATAATCAGCTAATGATTTTTAAAGGATACCTAGAGTATACATAACCAGCACTACACAAGCAGGGGTCATTAAGGTCAGCACATACCTCTCACAAAAACAACAAGACAAAATGTAAGTTGCCACATGTATGTTGGTTCGCTTCAATGGAACTCCATTCTTTCCTCTTTCACCTTATAAATCACTGCACCATACAACAAAGCTTTTCCTCTAACTTCTCAGGCAGGATGAGGCCATTAGCCCCATCCCAAGCCTCAGATGCAGACCTCACATACTCAATAATGGTCATCATGCACAACTCAGACAGCAACTATTAGGGAATTTTTGGCACACACAAGCCTCACAGTACTTCAGCTCAATAAACTGAGCTAAAAGAGCATAGCAGCAACAACTGAGACTCAGTTTAACCAGAAGAAGATATCCTTAATGAATTTAAAGCATTATATTAACACAAGAGACAAGACAGGATTGGGGCATTCCTGAGGCAAGGGCCAATGGTCCTGGGGGCCTGAAGTGAGGTCCTGGGCCATGGCCATACTGGAGGATCCCTGGAGGACAACCAGTGAGGGAGGCCTGATGGCAACAGGTCAGTGGAGTCAAGCAGCTGGTGCTGAGGAAATTATTTTCATCCTTCTCTAACTCCAGGAGTGTTACTGAAAACTCTGTCAGCTCCAGTCCCACAGACTGAGCCCTTATGAGCAGGTGGAGAACACAATTTCTGCTCCCAGAGCAGAGTACATTTGATGATTTACTTCAAACAGAGTCTGGTCCAAGTACTCTGGGAATGTTTTTCAATCCAAGCAAAGAAAATTAGGAAATTTTTCTCTGATGCAGACTCAAATACTAATGAAGGTGCACCCAGTACTCTCAGCCCTACTTATTTTTGAGTCCAGTTTTGTCTTGATTATTTCTTTGTACCTGGGATGCAAAATGAACCTCCTCAGACTTCCCCACTGCCAACAAAGGTGGTAGTTTGTGATTTAGTATTTTGAAAAATTAACATGTTCCCCCCATCCCTATACGCAAAGTCGAAATATAAAAAGTCTGCATGAAAATACATAAAGAGCTACTAGTACGAAATTCTTGGAAGGTACTGAAAATAAGGGACTTTAAAAGCCAGTCTCTATGCAAGAAATTCTGAAAGCAAAAACCTGGTACTGGTTAAATCTCTTTAGAATTCAGGCATGAAATGTCTAGTATTACAGTGCTTGCTTCATACACGTAATGACTGCTTGGAGAGACATTACAATAATTTTGTTTCCTGAAATTTTCCCCAGTCCATTTTTTAAAACACATTTTAAATAAGTTATACATTGTTTGTAGATGTCTACCTTTGAAATTTAGAAACTGAGGCAAATAAAAGTTAAGTAAATTGTTCAAGGTCCCATGGAAGTCTGTGTCAGAATTTCATTTTCAGGGATGAATTATGCTGTGCACATTAATAACATGAAGTGTAGTGGTCCAAGTTGCCATTCAGCTTTTCCTTTATAAAAGCAAGAACTTTTCCTAGGTGAGTAGAGGACACGATACAAAAATAACTGTATTCTGGAGAAAAGCTCAATATTAAGGCAAATTATGGAAGATGCCACTAAGCAAGAGAATCCACTGACAGCATTTCTGATAATGAAAACATCCTGATATTAAACATTCAGTGAAAGACAGAATTCCTCATTATTAGCATCCAGGAAGAAAAAGATATCTAGGAGAATCTTAAGTGGAAGCAAGCAAACAGTCTTATGTTGTGGTCAGACAGATTTTAATATATACAATTCCTACTATCCAAGCATGGATAAAGGTAGTGCATATCTAACAAGTGGTTGACCAAAATCAGGTGGATTAAAGATAAAAGTTCTGAATAAGTTTTGGGAGTATCTATGTGTAAATTCATACCCTTTGTTCATGCATTTGAAAAACTCTAAATAAATAAGTGGTTCTCACAAGATCCAGTCCTACATCTTATAAATCTCTCACCACTATTTAACACAATGGAAATGATGTTACACAGCCCTCATCAATATTTTTTCTAAAAATATGGAAGCTGATTTTGGAATATGCATATTCCTTAAACGTATCTCCTCTTTTGAATAAATGCAACCTTTAGTTTTTTAGAGACATGGCTGCACCCTCTATTCATGTTCAGCTCTGAATAAATTCCCAGTTTTTCATTACCAAAGCTAGCACTCCTCTGATTTCAGCCAGCTGAGGCAGCATGCTAGGCAGAGAAGTGCTCAGGATAAAAGTACATCAGGTCTCTGCAAAGAGAGCTCTAACTCCAAAACAGGCCCTTTTAAAATAAAAAAATAAGATTATTAGGGGAAAAAATACAAGATTCTGAGGACAGTATAATAATTTTTTGGAAAGTTTTACTTTGCAAGATGGGGCAGGTGTGGGCAAATGTTTGAGCTTTTAAATGGTGGTGGGGCTTTTTGCAATAATTTCTTTTGCAATAAGTACTGGGTGAAATTTCTTTGTGGATTTCCTCAGTGCAGTGCCACATGCTCATAGTTTGGACTGATGAGGAAACCACGTTGAAAGACCGCAGCAGGGAATAAAATTTCTCCAGCTGCTGTGGCAATACATTTGTCTGTGCACTGCACTCTACATAATCCTAAAGAATATTACCTGGCTCCAGAAGAAAGAAGGGGGATATATATCCATAATATATTTCAAAAATAAACATAACCAAAACTAAAACCTCCAAGGCCACTGCCTCTACATAGGACCAGAAGATTAGAATGGAGCATGCCATTAGGCAGGTATACAACTGCAAATGACTGAGACATAAAAGACAGACATAATCCCAAATTTTTTACTCCTTAAAATTAATTCCAAAAGTCCATACTACTGCCTTTGCCTTTGTGTCTAAAGAATTTACCAGTGTGGCAATGTAAAGTAGCATGCAAAATTTTTTTTGTTGAATAGTGTTTAATGTTGACCTCAATTAATTCAAAGTAAATTAGAGATGAACACCACTAAACAGATGCATAATTAAAATAGTCACAAAACCACCCTAGTCAAAAGTAAAAGTGAAATCAATTAATGATACAAACCTTCAAGACTTTGGGGCACCATCATCTGGTAGTTGACGAGATGAGGAAAAAGCTTGACCTACAAGCAAATACTGGCAGTAACAGCACACCAGCCAAAATGGGATGCAAATCTGATCCAGGGAGGCCATGCATCTATTACACCATCACACTGGATTCAAAGGTAATAGATGGTATCAGATAGTTTTTCCATTTTTTACATTTCATACAGCAATCAGGTGGAGTCCCTAGCTCAGTGCTGATGGTTGTAGTATCATAACTAGGTATTTAAAGCAGGACAGATGGAATTTCCTTCATTTAGGGAATCCCAGAAGTCTGCAAGAAACATTTGACATGCTCAAATGGTTTTTATGAATAGAACACTGTTATCTAACATGAAATTTTGCCACTTCTAGAGCAGAACTCAGCTAATATAAATTAGTGCAGGCTTTCCTGCAGGAAGTAAAAAATAAACATATCCTGTTAGAACTACAGGGGGAATTTCATGTAGGCAAAATCTAATTACACAAGATGGACTATAGCCAGTGACACCAAGTAACACACATACTCTTTTGAAATGTGTTGTAGAAATTTATTTTAATAGTTAGGCGTTCTCTGGGCCTTCCTTTTTATTCATCTGAAATGCTCATTTGTGTGAAATCAGTTGTGATGGATATAATGAAAATTTACACAGGTCTTGTATAACTGGATTTAATGGCTAGAATCTGAAGTTTAGGTTTGGCCAGCGTCAGGCCACAAAGGCACCTTTGTGTAGTGTCAAATTTTTTTTTTGCAGAAACTGGAGACAAGTGGCAATAAAAATTAAAGTGTTGAGACTGTCTTTTAAAATACTTCACACACTTCATAAATAAAGCTTTGTATTTTTAGAATATTAATAAAACTGTCCTACTTCTGCCCCTCTGGTTTTAGGTATCCATCGTGTCCCTTTAAACCAGTGACCCCTGAAAAAGGGAAGGAGGCAGAAAACAAAGCCAGTAATAGAGCACATATCCTGAAGAAATAAAACCAGAAAATTATTGAAATATCCCCACACAGAACTGTCCGAAGCCTATACAGCAAATTTCAAAACATCGATTTATGTGTGTGTGTGTGTGTGTGTGTGTGTGTGTGTGTCTAATGGCAACAAAATGACGTTGGAAATTACATATTATTTCCACATTGCCCAAAGGTATAGGTGGCTTATTGAGTTCCATGCCAAATTCAGTGAATTCCTCATGTGTTCAGTGGCAAGCACTGTTGATCATGTAACGGTCAGTAGTGGTGCTCTGCACCAAGAGCTGGCATTTCTATTTCTCTAGGCTTTAATTCCTTCCTCATGCCTTTGTGGTAATTCTGCTGTGAAACAACTTCATTAGACTGCCACTCAAAGGCAGAAAGAACATCACAGTGTACGTTTAGCAAGAGAAGAAACCCAGGAGGAGTGAGCACAGATGCAATCACCCCTTGCATAAACAGCTCTTTGGCTTATTGATTAAGGCTCCCAGAAAGCATAAGCAAAGGGGATTGTCTGCAAGAGTGTTTGTATTCCTAATACTAGCATCACGAAAATAGTGAGAAAAATCAATCAGAAATAGTACTTTTTTTTTTCTCCAGTTTCTAGGATTTCTTTTAATATTTGGAGCAGTGCAAAGTCATGCCCCAGATGTTTCACATTACATTTACATATGGCTTGCTCATCACCCCTTTTTGTCTGTCCCATTCCAAAGCAAATAAAATTCTCTTCCATTTGCCCATAAAAGAAAATTCGTTCATATCCACATTACATGCAGAAGAGATTCCAACCAGGATGATGCCTGCTTATCTCTATAAAGCTAAAAAGCCCCCCAAACTTGAAGTGATTTTAATATCCAGACATCACAATAGGCATTTCAGAAGTTTGTCAGCTTTGTCTTGTTTTGTGTTTGAGATTCTCTCTTTTTAAATTGGATTCTGTAAATACAACTCCATCTGATAACTAACTGTACTAAATAATCTATATCGACAGAACAAGTCCATCAACTGAAACAATGTTATCAAATCAAATACATATTCAAGTATCAAAAAAACCCTGAGTTTCTAAATTTAGGAATTTAATGCATAAGTATCTTGTTATCTTCATCAGGAGAGTATCTTCCCAATGCAGCAATCTAATTCACATATATATTTCCATGATTAAATTCAGTTAGTTAAAAAAAAAAAATCACTTCTTTTACTTACAAAAGTACTATTCTGGAACATGCACTGTTGGTATAAGGGGCATAGTTAAGGTAATACCTTGGGAGAACTCTAGGCAAAATCAGAAAGCAAAATTTGGACCAGAACATTCCTTCTGTTCAGAGTTAGTTAGAGGCAGAGTATTTTTATTCAGGTCTCTCTGGAAATCATTCCTGTAAGCAGAAAATCTACTCTTTGACTAGCTTCTAGCACTTCAAAGTCTGGGCTCGTGCCACAGGATGAAATAGCTATTGAGTGAGAAAAGGAGAAAAAGCTTTCTGAAGCCACCTTGCCAACATGACTCAAAACAACTATGAAGGGACCATCTATAAAGATTGGAAGTTAAAGCTCTCTTCACACAGAATTTTTTTACCTTGCTGCTAAAACTACCAGAAAGCATCATTTAGTTCTTTAGAGCTTCTGGCATCTCCACCTGGCCTGAAACCACCAATTTGCCTTCTGAAGGGCAGTGATTTTTTTCACATCTTTGCTTACTGTAACAGTAAAGATGTAATACAATGTGATCTATGAATACTTTATATTTGTCTTGAATATTAATTGCCGTAACAGGAAAATGATTCTGCTGCACAGCCAGACCATGGCTAGACAGTAGAGAAAATGTTTCCACAGTAAATAAACAATGTAGTAGACACGGGTATGCCTGAGTTTATTTCAGGTGATCAAGTGATTAGCTGTTGTTTGAATTCCTGAAAGAAAAGCTGCCATCATCAACAATGCTTTCTTTTAATTTTTCTGCCAAGTAAATAGGTATGTACACAGGAGATTTCCTCTAGTACCAAAACATCTGTATTCAGAGCATGAGTCAAACAGTGAGTCTGTGTTAGCTGTCAGAGGTCATCAATGCAAAATGGATAACAAAAGGGAAAAAAAGCACTGGAGAAATGGGGAGAACAGACTGTGTATGTCTTTCTGTTTAAAGATTTGCCAAACAGACCTCACCTACTGCTTAAACACATACATTACAGAAATGCACATTTCACGAACAATACTCTGTTTTGGATATTTCTGTAATCATGTGTTTATCAAAATTTTTGTATTTGTGTTTCTCTGTAGAGTTTAAAGCTACTGCCCATATTTTAAAGATCTTTTACTTGGTAAAAAAATAGTAATTTCACAATCCCACAGCATGAAACCTGAAATTTTGCCCACATTTTCTCTGTGCCTTGTGTCAGCTTCTCATCTTTCCCATGGTTGGCAATTTTCAGCATTAAAATATGTGTAAATTACTGCCTTCGCAAGAGATATTAGCAAGTCATTACTGCTAG
The DNA here is from genome assembly GCA_013400955.1 of Drymodes brunneopygia. Taxonomy (NCBI): domain Eukaryota; kingdom Metazoa; phylum Chordata; class Aves; order Passeriformes; family Petroicidae; genus Drymodes; species Drymodes brunneopygia. The sequence continues at coordinate 13,391 of VZTZ01007252.1, read as the reverse complement.
TTACAAAGAAAGAGTAAATATAGGAATAGGAATATTAAAAATGCTGTCTTCCCACCGTCCCTGAATGCAAGAAGTACTCTAGACATTTTCTATGAATCTGACTATTATCACTCTCAAATTCAAGAAGTTTTAAGGANTGGGGTGCTGGCTGTGTCAATAAGGTTACTGCCTACTGCCAGAGGCCTGGGCAAAAGGCAGGGTTAATCTAAACTCCCACATCTATTCATGACAGGAAGGCATTGGTGTTAGTAGACGTTATGCTCCATCATTATAAAAATTTTCTAACTCTATTCAGAGACCGAGTTGACAAAAATATTAAAATCTCTTATAAAGGGGAATCAGCATTCTGAGTCTCTAGATATGTATCCTGTGTAACAAAAAAGTCTGGGGTTTTTGTTGTGTAGAAAAGCATAGCCATAATTTTTAGAGGTTTTTAATGTCAGAGCAGTATGAGGGAATTAAAAGATGAACTTGGAAATGTAATCCTAAGGGATATTTTAGGTGGTTAAAGTAATGTGGTGATGCTGGCTTTGATATTTTGATATTATTCCTGCTGTTTCTTCCCTACTTTCTTAAATATTATTTACATTTGAAACTTGTCTCAAAATCATCAAGAGTTGTATTATCAATTAGGTTGAAACAGTGATACCAAACCACCTGCTCTCTTTAGTTTTGACAGAAAAATTTCAGGTGACAGAAATTCAGTGTAGTATGCAATCTGTTAAAATTTACCAAATTGTTAAAAACAAGACATATACCAACTGATGTCTACCCTTATAATATTATTTTACCAGTCTAAAAGGCTTGAATCTAACAGGAGAGGTGTGTCTGACATGTTTTTTTATAATGGCCAGTGAATCCATAGGAACCAAAGGGAAGCTGAACTATAACCGCTGGTGTTCTGAGAGAATGAACAAGACAAATGTGCCATGGAAAGGATGGAAAATAAAAACACTTCTGCAGACAAAACTGACTTCTTTCGAAGAATATATAAACTTACTAAGTCGTAATCGTTATTTAAATAGGGAGATCCATGTCATTTGTGGAAAACAAACCACCAATAGTATCTGGGGAGTTTCAGTCCACTAAATACAGTGGAGGTTTATATTATAATATAAATATTATAAAAAATGTAATTGTTGGTATCCTGTTGTGCAAAGAAAACCTATCCTTAACTCTGACACCAAGTCTAGTCTCAGTGAGAAAGCATTTAAATCACAGGGTTCTTACAATGTAATTGAAACGAAAAAAATGGCAATACCATAAAAAACATGAGGAGAGTGAAGAGGGGGTGAGTATTTTGCACAAGAAGAGAACATACAGTGGAACCATTAGGTGTCAAATTTTAATTAAATGGAAGCCACAAAGTACTTCTCAAAATCATGTGTAATTGTGGTGTGGAATCCATTGCCACAGGACACTGTAAATGCCAAAAGTATAAATACATGGGAGATAGGTCCACCAGGGGCTATTAACACAATAGATGCAACCTCCAATTCAGGAAGCCCCTAAACTTCTGACAGTCAGAAACTGAGAGGGAATACCAGGGAAAGGGTCATTTTGTTCTTCTTGTGCTTTAAGCATTTATGTGGTCCTTGTCATAGGCAGAACACTGGGCTAGAAGAGCTGTAGGTTTGCTTAGGTATGACAGGTCTTAGTTCTCTTGATGCAGAAACGTATCAGTGAATGGCTGATTTCAGGTCAAGGAAAAAGTAAACAGTAAGCGGTTTGGCTCAGTGTGACCTGAAATACATCACTCAGAAAAAGTAAACCATGTAAGGACAGAACCTTAAATGCAGCTAAATATATACACAAGCTACCTGGTAACTCAAAGTCATGACGGGTTAAATTGAAGGAGTTCATCATATCAGTAATTCAGAGAAACCCATTTAAGTTAATGGAATAAGATGCTGATGGAAGTCCTACAGAAGCACACAGTTAAAATCAATCCAAGGGAAAGGTGGAAGCATTTTTGGGAAGTAGGATATCAAATGACACACTGGATGGCTACATAGGTTTTGGATTAAGATCAGGAGGTAAGATGGAGTAATGTTTTTTTATCATAAGCATATACCATAGAAAAACATCAGGTAAAGTCAGCACATTAAACATTCTTAATTATATCATGAAAGAATTTTGAATTTTGTAGTGTTCAAAATTCACATTTAAGATAGAACTTAACTTTCTCTGTGGTATATCAGAAATCCTTCTTCTGGATCAAACTTGTGAAAACTGGATCAAAATGCTCGTGAAATATTTGGCAAGTAAATTTTGTTTAATGGTTGGTTACTAATCTGTCTAATTTAAAAGTCATTAGAGCCTGCCTGCTTTCTCACTGGTCTCATCTACTTATTAAGGACAGTTCTAATTGCATAATGAATGGTTACACTGGTGAGTCTGTGCTTGAGTTGCATAGAAAAGGCCACACAGTTTAACTGGAGGTGCTCACATTTTCATGCCCAAATCAGGGGCAGCTTAAGTGTTTCAAGGAGGCTGAGTAACAATCCTTTGTGTGTCACCTTAAACACCACCTCTTTTAATATGTTAAAACAGAAATAGATCTAAATACAGTTATAATTTCTTTACATGTAGAATAAAGGTAAGTGAATTTCTAGATGACCACTCTCTTCTTACCACCAATAGAGGCTGTTTCCCGGAGATAGCTCAATTCCTAATTGACAATGTGTAAATAAGACTTCTATGGACAATTGCCTAAATATGAGGAGCTGTCTGACAGTTATGAACTACATTTGAGGTGTTTTGGAGCATGGTTTTACAAATTAAACTATTGAAGTGTACAAATATCACCTGAATCATCACTGGCAAAATTATTAATATGCAAATTACAACAGGAAGATTTAGTGTCTGTACCAAATCAGGGAATCCATTTGAGATTCAGAATCATACTCTAGCTCTACAAATGCTCAAAAACCTTCCATCTACCCAGGGTAGAGGATGTGTTTTTTGGTAGTTCTGACTACAGACAAACACTTCAATATGAGTAAGAGGCAAAGATAACACTGACTTAGTTTGTAAGAACAAAGAGCCAAGGGCCATAAAACTATTCTACAGGTTATGGGATGAAGGATTTAATGTATACGAAAACAGGAATTAACTTTCATATCCACCATGTATGCTGTACTTTCAGGAAGGGGGTGAAAGAATGTATTTGTCCATTTTGAAAAATGAAATTTCAACTCAGCATTTTCAAAATTTGCAGGTTTCTATAGTACAGTTCTCTCACACATGGGATTGGTAAGCTCTGTAGCTCAGTTATACTAGAGAAGCTACTCAGACTGGAAAACTGAAAGTATTAACATTAAATTCACTTAAAATGTGGATATAGACCTATTTATGAAAACTCTTTGGAGACTTTTCCAAAAGAAGGTTTTCTTTATAGGAATATGTCTTTCAGATGACTCAGAAACATGCAAAGTTTTTGATAACTTTCAGAACTCTACTCCAAACTGTTTCAGAAGCCACAACTTCATCAGACAATCTAATCTTAATGTCTAGCAATTAGGCCAGTGTCTCCACACTGGGCAGATGTAATTCTTTTGTATTTAATGTTTTTGATCATATGGGATGGGCTGTGTTTCCAAGAGCAAGTCCAGTGTTTCAGCAAACACACTGACTGCCATTCCACCTTCAGAACAGGGACTTCTGACACAAATAGTTCATGGTTTCCAAGGAAGCTTACTGCTTGTACTCAAAATATCTGGGAAGCGTGGAGTTGCAAAACTATGCTAGAAGAAATTAATTTCACCCCAAACACTTATATAATTCATTCTCAGACTTCACTGGAGATAATTTAAATAAATGTCAGAGCAAAATACCAATCCCACTCTCTCGACAAAAGGCAAACTACGGCCAAAGGGCTTGATCTGTGCTAGAAACAGCAATATTCAGAAAGAAAAGGTCTCACAAAATCTGAGTTAATCTTTATTCTGATCTGGTTTTCTCACAGTTGTTCTTTTTGTGCATCTTCTATTCTTTGTCTCTCATATACTATTGACTGTCCCTCAATTTTTATGCCTCCTATGCTGTTTTTTGCTCCTCTGCTTATTCTTAAAGAGGTTTTCACCATCGTCTTATAACCCAAACATCCACTTTCTATTTGTTTTCACATCATCAGAAATTCATTTTTGCATCCATCTTCCAAAAGACTTCTCTTTGTAAAAAAAGTTCTACTTTGAAACTGAAGCAGGGAGCAAGTCAGAGATTCTGATTTTTCTCTATGGTTTTACTTCCTTAACTGCTCTTCAGTTCTTGTTCCTGTTTTGTTACTACCTATGAAAAGGCACACAAACATATGCATGGAGAAAATACAGAAAGAGAGTTTTTTAAATTTACAATCAAATTCTTAGTTTACAACTCCTTTGTATTGTGGTCTCCAGCTAAGAATGATTCAATGAAAACTGACTGTCTATAACTAACAATTTCTATGTCCTACATCAGGTATAGCAGCAGAGCAGTTTTTACTTGATAAAAAAGTCTTAGATTCAAGCTGGCAAGGTTAATTATGTGTGCATTCATGGTGACGTTAATGGTGAGAAAGCTGAATAGACAAGAGTAATGGCAGTGTGAATTAATTTGGGAGCAAGTACTGCTCCCTGTAAAGTTTAAAAAACCTTTTTTCCCCCCCAAAACTCCCCCTGTTGTAACCTAATGTAAAGGACTGTTTTAAAAAATAATCACTCCTTTGGATGTCTTATCAAATTAGGTTTCCAGTCAGTTGTAGTACCATCAAAATTTTTAAGCTGATTACATACAAGTGTGGGGTTTTGTGTATCAGGTTCAAGAAGCCTGTAGACTTTGCTTCAGTTTGAACTTCAAATGCACAACAAACCACATAGCAAAAAGGTAAAATTAAAAATGTTATGTGCTTTGAAATTTCATGTTCTTTGTACAGTTTTGTTTGCTTAGAAAGCACCAGGGGTTACTTCTCAGGTTTTTTAGCAAAAAAAAGTTCCATCTTCTGGGATCTGCTGAAACCGAATTATGTGCAAGACCAGAGTTAGTTCAAGAAACTCATCTTTTAATTTCAGTTATATTTTAGACTCAGATGGTGCACTGCTTGTGAGGCTTTGCCTGGGGTGTGGGGAGATGTTGGAAAGCTGCCAGTCAAGTCACGGCTCATTTCTAATGCCAGTTTTTATATCCAATACTCCCACAATTTGCTGTCTCTGCTTAATAGGAGTCTTATCTCATTGGACTCTGCTGAGTGGACTGAAATGTTAGAAATTTGTATCTCTTCATTTACAGATCTCCCATCCTCCTGCCTGGATGCATTGTCATTTGATTCCTGAGATTCTCTCATGTATGCGTTTCAGTTTTGACTTCTCAAGCACCTTCCAGTGAGCTTTAGGTTCTGTTCAAAATGGGTTACCTGAGACTCTTTTTAGTCGCTTTTCATAAAGTGAGGAGACATTTCGCGGAGTTGGCGGCACTCCAGTTACACTTCTGTTGAAATGGTTTCACAGGCACAGGAACTCTTCCCTTCGCAGCAGTCCCAGCCCCACAGCAGAGCAGCTGGCAAAGCACGTACTCAAATGCTGTTGATTGCTAACATGCAGCCTACTCTGCTCCAGTTTGAGCATGGATATCACCAGACATTTCCCACCTCCCTGACAAAAAAGCAGCCAAAATTCAGCACCTTCCCCTGTAGGTCCCCTTTGGATGTTTTCTGGGTTTTATATATATTTAGGTATTAATCTCTAGCAGATAGAGGCAGCAACAGAGAGTATTTTATGGCCCACAGTCAGAGCACTCAGCTGGGATGTGGGAGACCAATGTTGAAGCTGTATGGATTAAAGCAGCTTTTCCCACACTGCGGATGGAAGAGCTCGGTGTCTGTGCCAGTAACTACAACATACTTTCTAATTTACTGTGTAATGTCAAGAATATATGGTCCACGTTATTTTTTCCTTTGCCAGTTTGGCTGTTAATTTCTCTTTCTTCTAGTTTACAAGTCTCAAAGACAATTTTTTGCATTATACTTAAAAGCGTTGCCCATGCCTGAGTTGGCATGAGGCAACTTTGGACAGGCTACAGACGTTTAGAGATGCCAGCCAGTCTACCTGCTAAGCAATGTAGTGGCAGTGCCTAGGCCTTTTGCCAGGCCTTATTGTTTTGTCACTGTGTCTGTACTTGGGTCCTTTTAAAGCAGGATGGAGAAGGGTTTAGTATTGAACACTTGTTCTACATTTTAAACAAAATTAAGAGTATTAGGATTATCCATTAATTTAAACCAAAATAAAGAGTGGATAAACAGAGAAACTCATCAACATTGAAGTACCATGTAACCCAATCATTATCATCATGCTTTTAATCCCACTACTTTACAGTGTGTAGTTATGAGAACTTATTCTTGTGGTAGCTTCACTCTTTATCTAACAAAAAATGGCTTGACTTTGCTACCAGCTTTTCTCTCCATTACTTCTCCAGACATGTTCCCTCTTACCCACAAGTACCAAGTTTTCTCCTCCACCTTTGCTGCCCCCTTCCCTTTGTTCAGACAACAGTCTTTATGTTCCTGTTCACGGGATTTTCACACAGAATTAGAGCTCACAGGAAGACCAGTTCACAGAAAGCTGCTTCCCAGTGAGATTCTTTTATAAACAAACACAGCACGTGCAACTCTTATGTAGAACATTTCACACAGTGTGCTCTGAATGACTTTGTAAGAGGAGCCATATTTTATGTACTTGCTGTATTTTTATACCAGAAGTCCCAGCAGAGCTGACTGGGACAAAAATCTAGTGCAGGATTATCAGGTTCTACTAATTAGTCACAGAACAAACTTTTAGCAATTTCTCAAATAGCCCTAGGCAACTGCAGATGTTCGGTCCTCTCTTTCCTACAGGAGGCATTAACAAAACCTCAGTCCTTTTCAAATCAGTGAACAAATGGGTAATCACATAACTGTAGCAACCAAGGGTGAGCCTATCTCTACATGATATCAGATTCACCTTGATTTACTTATTACCCACTACTACGGCGTCTCTTACAGCATGCAGATTCATAAAGAAGTTGGTAGCACAATCTTCTGAAACTTCTTGGGCATGCAGTTAACTGAAAGGAGAAGCTCCTGTCAGAATCATATGAAATTTTTAGTTTTTCTCAGCTCACATCATGCTTTTCTCTAAGAAACATATGATTTACCATCCAGAATTAGTCTAATAATCCCTGGAGAGCAGCATCCCCTTTAAAAGGATGCGTTTCTTGTTGGAAACTTCAGAGAACTGTGCACCAGTAAGTGTGTAATAACGTGCCGTCAGGGAGGTTTCTCCCACCCAGCAACAAAATTGTCAGCTAATTTATATTACAGAAGAGCTGATATCTGCTTGCCTTGTGTTTAAATGTAACAGGACTCATCACTGACATGTTGGGACATCTGTTCTAAGTACCTAGGTAGGGCAAGAAACCTTCAAATTGTTCAGACACACTGCCCAAATCCACCCTAAGTTCTAGACTGTGATTTCCAAAGTATTTCACAGATCATTTTCTAGAATATTGCTTACACAACTCAGCTGTAAACTCAGCTCCACTTAACCATGGCCTTGTTACTGTATCCAAACAAAGCTAATGAGATTTAAAACCTCTGAACTGAAATGACTTATTGGCAGCTATATAACAAATTTTCAAAGAACATAGGACAACTCCAGATTTTAGCCATCTTTAGGGAATACTGGAAAATCTCCTTTTCATGTAAATGACTTTATTGCAAGTCACACAATATTTTTTTTTTCTTTTTTTTTCAATCCCAAGTTTATGGTAATAGTTATACAGGCATATCAATCTTAATCTATTTATTTCCATAAGAAGACTCTAACATGCAGGTCTACAGCAAAAGACTTCTAAGCGTGTACCATAAATGTTCCATTTGTAAGAAGATCTCTTAAAGACATGCAAGCAATTATTTCTTAAAATCTCATTAATTCACACAACCTTCAACATTGTTTCATATATTTGATGACATACAGGTAAAATTGAGCTTTTCTGAAATTTTTCAAACTACAGTTACAGTTTCCGAATGTTTGGATTGCTACTACTTGGTAGATGATAATTTTTTTCACCCTAGGGAGAATTACTTTGACTGCATCATTTACTTCCTTGGCCACTCTAAGCATGTGAAAATAAAAAAAAAATCTTACCCTTTAACTCCTAGAAATGTATAAACATCAAGATACTTCTACTACTACTTCTTATTCCTGGATGAAGAAAATTTCTCTCTTTACACCAAAGTAAAGTTACCTATTCAGTTTGTCATCCTTTGCTTTTATATTTGCCTTGTCTGTCATACAATGTTGCTCACTTCCTTTTCCAATTACACATCACGTCTTGTAATATTGAAATATCTGCTATTAAATAAAATTTCACTTTTCCTCGCTGTATGAAAGGAACACACTGTACCAATTAAAGAGCTTCCTATGAAGATATCTAATTATATAAACACAAGGCCTAATTCAAAGCCTATTTTAGTCCATGGAAATACTTCTATTGACTTCTTTGGGCTAAAGTCCATATTCAGCAATGTTTAAGTTGAATAAGAAAAGAGTTTATTTCCAGTTAACAAACAATTCATGGGCATATTGAATGCAAAAATATATTTAAATTACCTCTACATACTCCTATAAAGCATGCAAATTGACCACTTTGGCAAATAGAGTGTTTTAGCAGAGCAAAAAGTTCACATGAAAATATATATTCCTATATATCTATATAGGATTTTTACAGATAACCTATGGAATCAGGAAAGAATTTCCTCTGTCAACATCACAGGACGGAGATGTGAGAAATTCTTTGGGAAATGTGAGCAGTCTTCAAGATAAAATTCCTCATTCGATAACTTCCCATGGCTTTAACGTCCAGATTTCTACAGTGGTTCCCAGTCAAAGAGCTACAGGCTGTTCTTGGTTACTACTGGGCATTTCTGCATCCTTGAAAACCTGAATCTATCAAGAGACCCAAACACAGAAATTGGAGTAGAACTTTTTTCTCTCTTTCTGCCCCTCAGCAGGACAGTGGAAGCAATGGGATTTGCTCCTTTTTTGCATTGCCTGTTGTCTGAAGGACCCAATGAGGAAGCCATTAGTAAGTGGAGTTGGCAGAGGAAGGACTTGCTTTGGTCAGTGAAAAGACTGCATCTAGATCCAGCCTCTGTGCCTGAGACAGCTTGCAGCTCAAAACAAAAAGTCTCTGAGTGCAAATTCCCCCATTACACACTTTTTTTCTCCACTGTGCAATTTCAGCCTGGCTGGGAAATTGCCAGAGCTACCAGCTGAGTAACTCAATAGAGGAGAGTGTGTTTTGAGGAAAGGAACAGGACCCGTGGCTCCAGCCTATCCTAGTGTAGGAGCTGGAAATAAACCATGATGAGTTTTCCCTGTTTTCTCCCTCAGTTGAAAGAATTACTTTCACAGGATTTTATCAAACAGGAATGGGATCAGAACTGCATTTCCAAACTTATTTACATAGAGAAAATCCACTGAGTAATCACTAGAGCAACTAAAGATTGTGAAGGTGATGCCAGCTCTGAAACATGAATGTATACTTTGAAAGTCAGCCAGAATAATTTTTAATGACCTTTCTCAACCCCTGTGCCCCCTAGATAAAAGGGAGACTTTGCTTTGAGTGTGTGTCCTGAACTCAGGCAGAGCATGTGTCATTTCAGAAGAGAGATGAGCTTGAAAGAGTAAATTTCTGCTAAATTCATTGTTATTTTAGAGAACTTTGCATCTTGGGCTTATTCTTTCTCAACACACACATTCATATTTATTTCCCAACCTATATTTCTAAAACAGCTGGCTAATTCTGCCTTCCCGCGACTTTGTTTAAAGAAAGCTATCCAAGTGTTTTCTGGACAATGTTATCTCCCCATTAACATAAAAGCTAGATCTCCAGAAAGCAGAATCCTTTCTAATGGCATCATAACACTTTCTCAGCAGCAAAATACTATCAATATGGATGGTTTACATTATGTTTTGAGTATCCAGAACCTTTTGTGAAGTAAATATGAGTGACAAAGAAACAAATTTCCATCGTAAATATTGAAACCTCATAATAATGGGCACTAACATTACAGGTCTTGACTGAAATTCCTTAAAAGCATAGCCATATGCATAATTATATAAATACTTAAGTCTTGATTAGATGTATGCATTTGATTCACTGTAATTCATTAGACCACTCAACAACAAAATAAAACTGACAAAAATGTAAAGACTGTAAAGTCCAAGTATAATAGAAATAATAATGAAATATGTAAGACAACATTCCCTTCTTGCAAAAGATAAAATAAAACTACAGGAACAGAAATATACTTGTTGTAAGCAGCACTGTGGATATCATTATCTCATGCAGAAATTCATAAGTTTGCTTCTAGTTTCAATACAGGTTTCAGGTACAGCACATTCCCAAGTTCACTGTTCTTTTCAAGCCCCTAGACATGAAAGTTGTTCTAATTCTTCTTTCTTAAGCACAAATCAGTACTTCAATCCTCATTTTTTTTGTGTCACTCTTTCTAGGAGCTCAACATTTCAGTCCTCATCATTGTTTCAGCATAAATACTGCATTATAGTGTAAAACAATGAACAGCAGTAATTCATGCACAGCTGCATTATTAAACAAACACTATTTCTGTATGTTATGGATTTCTCAAAGAAGACTAAAACTTCTCAGTTGCAAAAATCCACTGTATCTAAGCAATTTAAGAACTGACTGTTTAGGAGTATCTTTCAAAAGAAAATGAGAACATATTAATGTGATAGAAAAGCTTGCCTAGTAGAAAAGACCCATTTACAGTAATGGAGATAAAAAGATTAATTGGCTTATAGTGGTTACTAAAAGCCAGTCAATGGAGTATCAAATCTCTCAAAAATGGAGGAAGAAAAACAGATTGTAAGTCATCAGTGTTAAATTAATCTTTTAGACTGTAATGACTGACAGACATGTCTAGCCTAAATGTCCTTGGATAAAAATTCAAGATGACTTTTTCATAACCTGTATACAAAAGGCAGGGAAATCTGTTTATGTCTTTCCTTTCTGTTGCCATCTGTTTATGGGTGACTGGCTTAAACTCCTGATGAAACTTCCAAAAAGTCAAGTGGAGTATTCACACAAATTTCCTGGACTGCAGATCACAACTTCAGTATGCAAAGGGACTGAACTCTTCTACCATTTTTGCCATTCCCTCAAGTCTTTCTAATTTTTTATAAAAATCCACATTACTTCTGTAAGATTCAACTAAAAGACCTTGAAATGCATCATATGCATTTGTTACTGTTCTTCTTCATCTAAAGAAGATGAAGACCAAGTCAAAAGCTTGCATACAGACCAGCAGGGAAAAAAAACATTGGAAATACTGAACTATAAACTGAGACTCAGGAGTCAAACTGGGCTATGTTGTACAGTAACAAGTTCAGCATATGAATGGAGGCAGGCAGAAAATGGGAGTACAAAATGTTCAATACTGGATAAAAGGAATGTTTTCCAGTTTTAAGAAACATCCGCTTTGTAGCATGAATAGATAATCTGACTCAAATAGAGCTTAACTAACCACTGAATTTATCTCTAAAATCTGTGTGATTAATTTCTTCTGTCTTAAAACTGTTTCTAATACCCATTCTCTTTATAATATTACATACATTTTGTTTCAATGTCCCTCTGTCTCTTCATTCCTTATCTTAACTCAAATATGGACTTGAACTTTAGATCTCATATAGAGCACCATCTCTAGGTGTCCTAGAGAAGCCAGACACTAGGAAAATGAATTCTATTCGAGGCTAGAATATGCTTGTGGACTCCTGACAAGCCTAAATGCCATTCTTTTCATTCTTTTCCTCTTTGGCAGAGGAAGCCAACAGGCAACTTTTACAAAAAGAAACCCTGCTGCCATGTGCAGACATGAATACTGTATTATGTGTGCACCTCTCATTTTACACGGATGCAATGTTATTCTTGACCTTGACTCCACTTGGTGTACTGGAGGTTGAAATCTGGGCATGGGTGTGGTGTTTTCAGAGGAATGACCCACCATTGTGCTGAGGAAACAGAGTGGGACAGGAAGAAGTTAATCCAAGCATCTTCTCTGATTTCCTTTATGTGTCATCTCTGAGAAGTTGCTGTCTGAATTCTTTGGACCTGGAGACGTTCCAGAGCAATTAGACAGTGCATCCCCTGAAGCAGGATTGAAAATTTTCTGAGCCTTGTTAGCTCTTTTTATTCTTTTCTGGTTAATTACCTTGGGGGGTAGGCAGGGGAATGCTTAGGGCTGTATCGCAGCATACATGCTTTTTAAGACAAAACAACACAGATCTCTGTTTGTGCCCACTTGCTGACATAGCCAACGCTTTTTCTTCATCAGTTTTTCAGTTTGTAAGAAGCTTTGGAAGTCTGTAACAAAAAAGCGGTCAAGTTCAGGACTGTTGAACAATGGAAAACTCAGATTTGCCCAATTTCCTCCTTAGTGACTTCAAACCCTGTGATGAGATCAACAAAACACAGACAAGAATCTGTGTTCCAAATGCATTCAAGAGTCACGTGCTAGCTGAGAGGTACATTCAGTCAGCAGTTCATTCAAATTATTTCATATTGTTGCCTGTTTATAAATATGTGTATAAAGCTTCTCAGATACAACCAAAACCAGGCAGTGCCAAATCTGGAAACCTTATTTTAAAGAGATTTAAAGCCAAGGGGGTTCAACAGCAGAAGAAAGTTCAAATGTTGGCAGTATTGAATCATGCAAGCTCCAGAGGTCAATTCCTCTCCTTATGTTTTAAAAGATGGCTTTTTAAATGTTGATAAAACTCCAAGTGTATGGAGTTTCTGGCTTCTTTACATCTTAAATATTATTTGATATACCCACCAAAGCTTTTTAAAGGTCAAGAAGCAAGCTATGCATAAAAGGATCCCTTCAGATACTAGACTCTTAACACTGCATTTTTTCAAGTATTGGCACACTGTTTACGACAGACCTCTATAACCCCTTTACTCTGATTCAGCAAAATAAGCTTGCTTGAAGAGAAGGGAAGAAGCTGATAAATGGAATATTGCACAAAGAGTAGCAAGGTGAGAATACAGTATCTAGATGCATTCTTTGCAATTCTGCTAAGAAAAATGCATAATAATTAGCTGAACCTGTGAAACAAGATTTAAATAAAATAGTCACCAATGTCAGATTAAACAACACTTGTAACAGAAGCGTATCATTGCCACATCTACTGCTCGTTTTTCTTTCCAGGTTTCAGTCTAAACTTTTAGCTACATGATGCTCTTCTGAATCATCCATAAATTGAGTGTGTGGACTTAGGGAAAGATGCAACTTTCCAAATCAACTCGATATATCGCAGCAAGTTCTTGGAGATGCTCCTCTCCTCTCCAAACCTCTC